>BQNB010020569.1:4031-65305 GCA_026074375.1 Tanacetum coccineum
TATATATATATTTATATGATAATTATACTAAAAAGAAAAAAGAAAATATTTTTTTACTTTTAGGTTTTTTTAAATTTTTTTGGATTTTTGAAATATTTAATAAAAATGAAACTTTCGAGGACGAAAGGATCTTTAAACCAAATTCAACAAACGTAAACGACGGAATCTTTAACACAAGTCCCCGGCAACGGCACCAAAAATTTGATGGTATGTTTTTATACACTATAAAATATATAATATAATTTTCCAAAAGAGCAATTAAGAACTTTCTTAAAGTCTCCCTTAAGAAAAGCTCACTCTAAAAGATATATATAATATATAATACGTATATTTAACCGGGAAGAATGATCACCCGGGTCGTTTCCCCAACGACTTGTGAAATTGAAACCTTGCTTTAGCTTGGATTATGATTTGAATGAGAGAAAAGATATTTTTGGTTATCTATGACTACTAAATTAAAGCAACAATTAAAATAAGCATACAAAAGCAATTAAACACTTAAAACAACTAACGGGAACAAATAAAACGCGATAAATAAGCAAGTAAGACAAAATTAAACTTTAAAATTGCAAACTAAATTTCTAAACCTAAAATAGGACAAAAGAAAATTTTAGGAAAAAGAAAAATATTTTTTTGATTATTTTTGAATTTATTATGAATTAAAAACTATTTTAATCTAATTAAATCCTAGAAAATAGCAAATTAAGTCCTAAAAATTAAGAAAAATGATTTTTAAACTTAGAAAAGTCTAAAATAACATAAAAACTCAGAAAACTATTTTTAACTATTTTTAAAATTAAAATCCTATTTTTAAAATTAAAATTAAAAGCTCAAAAATGAAATTTAAAATCTAAAAGTGTTGAAAATGATTTTTCTGAATGTAAAACTAAAAGTACTTTTTATAAAACTAAAAACTATTTTTTTGTAATTTTCTGAAACTTTTTTCTATTTTTTATGATTTTTCGAAAATTAAATCCTAAGAAAAATGATTAAAAATAATCTACTTAATGGAAAAATGTGAAAAATTCAGGGAAAATCCTAAATGCTACAAAGAACAAGTGAAAAATAAAACTAAGATCCCAGCTTAAAGAATAAGCCCTAGAATAAGCTTAATAAGCTACGGCTTATGTTAAGAAAAAGAAAAGAAAACGTGTATAATAAAAATATGAAAAGAGAAGTAGACGGATGAGCTAATGTAGCACACTTGGTTAACACGTTGGGCTTGTATACTAGAGGTCTTGGGTTCGAGGTTGGCAGACACCCCTTTTTGTATTTTTTTTATTTTTCAAAACTCAAAGAACAAAAGTTGTAAAACAAGCTAATGTGAGCAACTTTAATGAAGGCAACATAAGCTCTAAACCAAAAATAAGCTCTTAAAAGCTTTTGAAAGAAACTGTCAACAGAAAGTGAGCTTTTGAGCTCACTTTTGCCTATTTTTACTAAAACACTTGCACAAGCTTCAATTTAAGCTCAAATTCAAATCCAAAAGATGTTCTAGGAAGCTTAAGATGTGCTTAATCTAGAAATGAAAAGCTATTTGAGCTAAAAACACATTAAGCTAACTGAAATAGGAGATTAAAAAGCTAAACTAAGAAGGTAACTCAAAAAGTTCAAAAATAAGACAAACTCTAATACTCAATAAGCCAAGACAGAAGCTGAGCTTATGGAGTATTAACTAACCACTTATAAGCTATTAGTTCAAGTAATAAAAACAGGTCTAATAAGCTAAGTTTATAAAATTAAAAGCTAATCTGAGTTACTACTGTTTTTGGTATTTTTGGATTTTTTATGACTTTTAAAAGCCAAATTACCCTAATGTTTAAGCTAGAAATTGAAAAGCAAGACTTAAAATATAATAAGCTATGTCTAATCTATAAGAAACTTGAATTTTAGAACCTAAAACCTAAGATTACTAACTAAATGGAACCAAAAAGGGCAGCAGTGGTAACTATGGTTACCACTGCTGATGCAAATGGCAAAGCCACAAATCTCAATTGCAGTCTTCCTTGAGGGAAGTCCTGCACTACACTCTCTTATTGAGTGTATATGAATTCAAATTGAACACAAACCAAGCCTACAAGGGCTTGAGTTAAATTTTAGCTAGTAAAATAAAGTGAAAAATTGCCCTGGTGCTGAATCACAAATTATAAGCCATAAACTGAATTTAAGCTAAATCTAATACTTCAAATTAACTCAAAACCTAAACAAATATGATAATCTAACTATCCAAAATGAAAACATAAATTACTTTTGACTTTTTTAGGTCAAACAAGCTAAATCCAAACACTCCTTAATCCATTTGACAGATTCCATTTACTTGTGCTATTTAAAATTTAATGATTAAATCCTTAATTCCAGATGACAAATAGCTTATATCAAGCTTAATAAACATAAATCCTTAATCAAATAAGCTACAACCTAAAATCTAAACTTATGCTAGCTATATTTTTAGTTTTTTTAGATTTTTAGACAAATTAAACTATAACAAGATCCATACTATATTAATTCAAAACAGATAATCAAACACACTTAATAAGCTATAATAAAGGTAAATAAGCACTAGTAAGCAAACAGATTAAGCAAATATGCAAATCTACATTAACAAGCATTTATAAAACTAGATATTAAAGAACATAAGATAATAAATGAAAACTTACTTTAAGCCTCAGCTAAACAGAAGCTAAATTCAATTAAGCAGCTACAAGCTCTAGCTTATCCTTAAGGATAAGCTAGTAAAGTCCATAGAAGCCCTTCCATGATAGGCTTCTCTTCCAAAGCTTATAAGTCCAAATAGTTAAGGTATTAACTGAATTTAAGGTTTAGGTATATTAAGATCAAACTTAAGCTCAATTATTAGCTTAGAGACTAATAAGAGCTTGTAATTAGCTTATCAAAACAGTAGCTTAACATTAAAGAGCTTATGAATAAAACAAGAGCTTTTGACAGATTATTGGAAAGTAAAAGTTCAATTTTATTAACTAGAAGCTTGTTTACATTACTGAAAAGAACTTACAAAAGGATTAAATGAAAATTACATTTAAAGAGAACATTGCATAAGCTAAAACAATTAAGCTAAAAATTAAAGAGCTAACTAGATAGAAGATGCCCGTATGTGTGTGAGTGATGCCTTTTATAGCTGCTGAGAGAACCTTCTAGGTCTTCCTTGCTTCCCACGCTCCTGCCAATCATAGCCGTACATTCCATCAATCATTGGGGTTTCATTTGTGGCCGTTTAATCAAGTATTAGGATTCACACGGATTGCCAGTGTGGCAATCCGTGTGATGCTCATGTTCTTGTTGTGTGAGTGAAATCAATGCAAATCTCAGCTTCCTCTTGTGCCTTCACTCATCCACGTGGCTTAATTACTTTAAATGAACCAATTAGTGCTTTGAGATTACAAATTTATCCTTGCCATCATGTAGGAGACCTCTTGAATTAACCTTGGTCCCTTCAATTTAAGAAAACCCTTTGATTTTGACTGGGTGGTAAGATTAGGACGACTAGATTGTATAATGTAACTTCTATTTTTGCCGCCTATTTTTACTGAACGGCTGGGTAAAAGGTTTATTACTTTGGTTGGGCTTATGGCAAATTCAGTCCTTCTCTTTGTTTTAATAAAAGATTAGTGTAAAGGGACTTTCAGAAATGACAGAAATGGTCCCTGTGGTTTTAATATAAGGGAAATGGGCTTAGGGCATTGGGCTTTTGTTTTAGGCTTATGATCCGGGTAGGGTTTTAAGGGAAAATAAGGGACCATTAGGACTTAGTGGACATTTGTGTATTTTACAAATCTGGAGGGCTACATGGATTGTAACTTTGGGGTCTGTTGTCTTCTTGTGTTATATTTGACTTTTTGACCAGAGTGATCACCGAGGGTTGTCTTTTCGACTTTGGCTTACGTGCTCTTTGCATACATACTTCCGGTTCTTGTGTCCGTGTTTGCTGTTCTTTTGACGGTTTTTTGTGATTTTTGTTTTTTATCATACCTGATCATACACAAAACACAAAAACAAGCATATTTTGCCATGTTTTAGTACATGTTTTGGGTCATTTAGGCGTCATTTTGGTAAAAGCAGATTTGTGTGTATTTTAAATCTTTATCAATTCCCCAAACCTAATACGATTGTGTGCCCTTCGCAATATTACATGCCGTATAAAACCACAAATATCTCAAACTTCCCCAAACTAAAACTTTGAAAAGTATCAAATATTTTGTTGAAATGAGCTAAGAGATCACAAGTTTATACACCCGAATTCTATTTTTCAAATATTTTTCTTTTTATGATTTTTTCTTAATAATTAACTAGACCTAACTAAAACTTTTATTGAGTTGAATAATGTAATGTTTTCATTACTTAGTGGTAACTTTAGGATCATAGAACAAAAAACACATTTAAGTGTCAAATATAAACTTCGTTCATTTCACGATTTTTACTTTGTTCCATACTAAGCTTAAAAATAAGATCACTGTTAAGTACAAGCCAAGATGCTAAGACTACTTATAATTACAACTTGTGAATTTCTCTTTCCGACATAAATAATATATTTAAGTGTGTGTGCTCAAATTAATTTAAACCATTAAATCCACATATTTAGATAGTTGAAATCGACATAGCTTTTACACATGGCCTTTGGGGGTTAATAGTTAATCACTTAGGTAGATCACAACTCAAAGTAAACAAAAACCTCCTTAGCTAAGGACATGTTGGTTTTTCACTTGTCCATATGAATGACTTTCTTCTCTGCATCCCACAGTCAATCGGTGTAAGTGCTAAGGTTTTGGACACCCATCCAGCGAGATTATATCGAGGACGCATGAACTTCCGATGAAAAAAGCCTTGTAGACTTTTGTAAATTGTGGATCAAAGAATACCTTGGTTTTAGAAAGGAAACTTTTACTATTATTTTTTCTAACTTGCATTAGGTTATTATTATATTTATCATTAATAGGCTTGGAACCGGTATCACTTTTCTGTCGCGAGCAACATCGGCCTCGCCTCCCGACCATGAAGCACGTGACTTATTATGATACCTGACCCTAAATATTACATCTCCATCTTTCTTTTGATGTACATCGGGTTGCGAAAAACCGACAAATGTCCATGTACTTTATTGCGATGGAGTTTGTATATTAATTATTAACACTAAGGATTTATAACTTGCATCCTTTTTATTTACCAACTACATTTTTTTCTTTTCATCATCTATTTATATATATATATATATATATATTTTTTTATTATATATATATATATATTATATATATATATTTTTATATATATAAATTCAACACATTATTTTTGCAAATAGAAAAATATCATTTTAGAAAACCAAAGTATAAACTTGAACCAAAATTCTTATTTACAAATGATGTTGACTTCATCATCAATAAAGCTTTTTCTCTGAATATGTTGATTAGACTTTTAATAGTAAAAAAAATCTAATTTGTAAAATTAAAGAGAAACGTATAATTACTCATTTTTAAGAATCTTCGGGGTAGAAAAAACTACAAGTTATTTTATAGCCTTTAAGTTTGCAATAAACTTTGTTTAGCATCCTAATTCGTAATTAACACTATCATTTCTTATTATTTGCAATTTATTAAACCTCTAATAAAGAAAGATTTGCAAAATACTGCCTATATAAAATCCAACTCGGCATATTTAAAATCTACTTGAGATTAGCACAAGTCTTCATTTACTAATGATTTCAAGTCTAGCATGTTTAAAGTCTACATGAGACTAACACAAACTATCATCATTAATTGTTAAGGGAGAAAGCTCAGAGAACTCAAACAAGTTCGGATTGGGTCAAAAAATTACTTCTTATTCTCACCAACGGAAAACCTACATTTGTGTCTTAACACTTTTTATTATAATCAACTATTAATATTTTTTTTCCTACAAATAAGATCTTAAAAATTTAAAATTTTTGTTATTTTTATAGGAAAACGAGGTACGTTGGAGAACAAAAACAATAAGCAAGCAAATCAAATCGATAGATTCCCTCCCCAAAACTAAAACGAAACATTATCTCATGTTTAAGGTCGTGGTTTATGAAAATAAAGCCGTTTATGAATTATGTAAAGGATAAACGTGAATCGATATTGATGCAAAAAAAAAAAAAAAACAAAATAAAAAAAAAAATAAAAAAAAAAAAACTAAAAAAAAGGATATCAGATCTCCCAACTAATTTCAAACAAGGATTGGATGCTCGAGTGAAACGGGGTACACAAAAACAAAAAAAAAAAAAAAAAAAAAAAAAAAAAAAAAACAATCACCGAACACGAGAGGCTTCAGAAATTGTTGGTTCAATCCTGTGACATCACAACAAACAACAAAATCAAAGAACAGAAAAGGCTAGCCTCAACACATCACAACACATTAAAAATAGAAAGAAAATAGAAAAGGATATGCATGGGGTGAACTCCCACGAAGCGGCTTGTTTTTGGTTACCGAGTCACAAGCTCGACTCGATCCCTGAATTTAATTGTCCTTGGGGAGAGCAACACTTAGAACAAGAAAGGTTCATTGAAAATGCCACCGGCTCTAGATAAGAAAATGGAAAGGTGATGATGCCGGGGTCAAAAATGGTGTCTTCACTCCCGAAGGAGAAAATGAAGAAATAAAGGTCAGATATTGAAACAAGGAGTAGAGTGAGTAGTAGAAAATATTGGCATAAAATCATTGCGGTTTAGAAACACCCTTAAAAATTATGGTTATCAAAAATATACCCGATTCGGTTCAAAAAACATTTTTCAACCATTGGATGGTTTGGGTGGAGGACGAGGAGTGATGGGTTGATTGTCTTGATGGTCAAGGTAGGTAACTATTATCTTTATTCTTCGGAATCATCATACTCAACACCTGGTGAATTAAAACGTCTGGAATAAGAAATATGATCTCTTCTGAGGGGTTCAATCATCTCAACGGGAGTAGGAGTACGGAAGAGACTTGTAACTTGAACTTTATTAGCATGAACATTTTCCTGTGACAGGGAAGTTTGATATCTCAAAAAGCAACTGTCATAAGTACTTTGTTATTCAAATTCTCGATCTTTCTTGAAGGAGTGTGTAAAGTTCACCGGCGAACTCATGGTGAAGAGGATCACTTCTTGGAGAAAAAGTAATCGAAGATTCATTTTGTTCTGGTTCATGATCAGAAATCACTTCGGAAGCGAGATTATGGGTAGTATCATCACTAAGCAGATTATCAAGAAAAGTTACGTCTCCTTCTGAATCGAAATAACCTCCTCAAATTAGAAAGAAACTTCTATGGCTAGAAAACAGTCAATAGCATCAATATCGTCTTATGGAGTAACACTCAACCTTATCGAACGAAGTGTGTTAAGTAAAACTGGTTATCGGGAAACTGAAACCATTTGGAGTTCTCATTTTCGAAATCTTCATCCATTCTCGATTAAAGAGTGGATTATGGTGCTTAGATTTAAATTGGCAATCTATTCAAAAAGAGGGATTTGAATGATCATGGAAAATTTTCCTTTTTGAACATCTTTTTATTAATGAGAGGCGGAATGAGATTCATCGGCTATCTCTCTGATTATCACTAGTTCTTCAACGGAGAAGAACTAGTGAGAAGGCATCATCAGAATTGAGTAGTGTACTGCCACTTATACGGATCATCTTTTGAGAAAATAGATTACAGAAATGCTTATTGTGCGTGAACAAATGTTTAGAACTTATAGCCTTAATATTGGTGACATATCCGGGATTAATAGTTGATTTTTATCGTGACACATGAGGGGACTAATAATGACAAGCTATGATAGTTTTTTTGTGTGTCACTAAGGACTATAAATACCCCTCCATACTTCCATGGAGGGTGAAGCTCACTTTTGTATATGTGTGTGTGTGTGTTTTTCTTCAAGCAACACACTCTTCCCATTTCATCTCTTTCTCTCTAATAATTTTGGATACCTTTTCTTTTCCATTTTACCATGCTCCGGATTCTTGTTGTTCATAGGGTGAATTCTATAATAAAAATTTGGCACCAGAGCATAGGGGGTATCAGTGTTGTTTATCTACTGATTATTGTGGTTAAATCAAGATCAAATTCGTTGGTCAAAAACGAAGTCAATAAAAAAAATCAAACCGAATTATTGTGCTTGATGTTGTGAATGTTAGTTATTAAGCAAGAATCTAAGCATAAGGAAGCTATTGTGCAGAGAATCAAGTTAAAAGGGTCAAAAGGGCGATTTTTAGGCGATTTTAGGTGGAAAAAAACTGATATTTCGTCGTTGCGTTTTGACTTTCTGCAATAATTTCATGTTGCGTTTTGATTTCTTCTTGTTGGCGTTTTGACTTTCTTTTTTGTTGCGTTTTGATCATTTGGGCGTTTTTTTTTTGGGAGACTCGTTGCGTTTTTGACTCGTTGCAGTTTTGACTCGTTGCGTTTTGACTCATTCGTTTTGAAATTGGTTGCGTTATGGTTACTGCGTTATGATTACAGGTGGCGTTTTGAAGACATCATTGCGTTATTGACTAAACTTTCCTTGCCAATTTTTTTATTCATTGCGTTTGATAAAAGATAGATTTGCGTTTTGATTAGTGGTTCGATCCGGCTTCTCGGTGGCATGTGAACGACTTTTGGGCAGATGAATCCGAATTTGGGGAAATATATAATAAAACAAACAACAAACAAACACCACAATCAAGAACCAAGACTCATAAAACACAATCAACCATAACAACACACCATACAAACAACAACACTTAATCCCAAAACGATCCTGAAAAGATTCACTTAAATGACAAAATGGCTAGAGATTCGGATTACGATGACATGTGATCACGGAGTTGATTTGGTATCCCTTATTTGCAATTGAAGTTGGATTTCACAAAGGCGTCTACTTATATTTATTTCATCTTGACTTTCTTTCTATTTTTCTATCGATTGATGATTGCTTGAACGTGTAAATTAATGATTATGACTTTGGATTATCTTGTTCCAGCGGTCAAGGGGTGTTGGATGAAGACTGGACAACTATCACTTAAAGGAGTTACGTTGTAGTACTCAGTGTCACACGCAGTGTCGATGTGGATAATTTCAAGAGGTGGTGTACTTCTTATACTTTGATGATGGGTTATAAGGTACTTAGAGATTTTCTTCTGCACCGTTCTTCAATCAACAATAGTGCAAGCTTAAGTAACAAATTTGAGGGATTTTACTTCAGTTTCAAGTTTGGTATAACGGGTTTACTTCACCATGTGATCCGATCAATTTTAGACTTCAGAATACGGGGTTGGTATGTTAGCAGAGAGTTAAGGTTGAGATGTATCAGCACTTCTCACGGGTATTTTTTGTGCTATTCCAAGACAAATACATCAATAGTCTAAGCAAAATCTTCAAAGTTATTCGATGGCATTCATTCACAGACTTGGTTTTTATACCAGTGTCCTTGATTATTGCTTCATCCTCCTTTAGGTTGCTGAAGTCAAGAGAGTATGATTCTTTTGTATATCAAATTTGTGCTTATGACAAGAACTTCTCGAGTATATGAACGTACACGACAATTGATGCTTCCTGATGTGTTGCAACCATCATTGGGGGAAAATGTGTACATCTGGAATTTATTGACATTGATGTTACCATGTCAAAATTCAAGGCGGATGTTTGGTAGCCCTAATATTGTTTAGTATGGGTTTATGAAGTATTATGCAAACGTGAGAAGAACAGTTGCTGATTTTCGCATTGAACCCTAACGAATATTCCACGAGCCCTGATGACAAGAAGCAGTGGTCGTTGGTATTGGTTTGACTTCTTACCAAAATTCCGCTGTGCACTTGATGACATGTAGAAGATTGTTCAGCTACTTCATGTTTCAGATCATTTTTCATATTTTGCTTAAGATAGGGATGTTGGTTGGGGGGAAGCTGATTCATGAATCTTCGCCAAAAGGTGGTCTATGAAGAACCTTTTCAAGACATGCTGCATGAAATTGGGGGGAAGTTAATCCAGTTTCATTGCATACTACAATGGTTCCTGTACAAGTAAAGACAATGAAGATCCAAGCTGGAGTACAAGTTTCAAGACAAGGAGAACTCAGAAGACATCTTCAGCTTTGGAAGTGCTTTGGAAGACTTTATTTCTGTTGTATTTGTACATGATAGGAACATTGTAAGTAATTCCGTATGTGTCCACATATTGGGGGAAGATTGTTAGCCTTAAAATATGGTGACATATCCGGAATTACATTAGTTTATTTATAGCGTGACACATAGGGACTAATAATGACAAGCTATGATAGTTGTGTGTCACTAGGACTATAAATACCCCCTCCATACTTCCATGGAGGGGTGAAGCTCACTTTTGTAAAAGTGTGTGTGTGTGTTTTTCTCTCAAGCACACACACTCTTCCCATTTCATCTCTTTTCTCTCTAATAATATGGATACTTTTCTTTTCCATTTTACCAAGCCTCCGGATCTTGTGTTCATAGGGTGAATCTATAATAACAAAATGCTTATCCTTGTTTTTCTCAGATTTATCGGCATAATAAACAAGTTCTTCCTTTCCTACTCTTAAAGTCAATGTTTCTTCGTACAAATCAATGAGAGCTTTTGCGGTGCGAAGGAAAGGTCTTCCTAGAATAATAGGCACTCTTGGGTCTGGTTCAAAATTAACCACTACAAAATCAGCAAGAAAAGTGAAACCATCAACTCTAACTACAACATCCTCGGCTATACCCATTGGGTGAGTAATTGAACGATTGGCAAGCTCGAGTGTCATTCGAGTAGGAGTCAAAGCTTCAAGCCCAAGTTGCTTGTAGATAGAATGAGGTAAAAGATTTATGCTAGCTCCGGAATCGGCTAAAGCACTAGTCCTATCAAGTTCTTGTAAAGCACATGGGATAAGAAATTTTCCCGGATCTTCGAGCTTCTCGGGAACTTTGTTCATGATGATAGCAGAACATTCAGCATTTACGGTTGTGATGGCGATCTCCTCGAGCTTCTCTTTGTTCCTTAGCAACGAGCTTAACCATTTGTTGAATTTTGGCATTTCGATGAGAGGCATCTTTTAATCCAATCTCTAAACGAGTTGTTTAAATATCTTCAAGAATCCGGTATGTTGATCCTTTGGATTATCGTTTTCTCTTACTGTCTCCTTTTGGATATGGAAAGTTTAGATTGTTAGAAATTGGTCTTGGGATTTAAGATCTTGAATTTCAACATTAACGGTTTTCTTTGCTTTTGGTTTTGGGATTTCAATGAAAATGGAATCTTGATCCTCCGAAGGTGGGACTTGTTCGGTACTTTCTGAACTTGGTTCTTTGCATGTGCTCCATGGACGTCTCCGGGTTTGTTCGGTTCTTTTGTGGTAGTAGAAACAAGGGTGTAGTAGGAGTCAGATGCGTCACTTCCAATGTTTTACCACTTCGGTAGTGATATCATTAATTTGCTCACGGAGGGTTAGTTACGGTTGGACTGGAAGAGTTCCTGAATTGAAAGTTTGAGGGGAAATTTTGAATTTTTACAAGACTTGTCAACAAAATCGTAACATTAGCATTTGATTCTGCAAATTTGACCTTGATTTTGAACTTTTTCAACACCGCATCGTTTGCCTTTGACAGTATGTTTTCAAAAACCGGTTTTCGGATACACGTGAATTTGGGCTAGGAGCTTGATATTGGTGGGAACTTGGTAACCGGTGTTGATTGGTTTGCGTGGGTTGATAAAATTGACCTTGATTGTTTTTGATGGTTTGATTGAATTTGTTTCCGCGGTTTTTGATTCGAATTGAATTGTTTCCTTGGATATCGGCTTGGTTTCCTTGTTTTTTTGTAACATTTGGTTGATTAAAAACGGTGTGGCTCATTTGATTTGCCAAATTAGGAGGATTTTCTTTGAACAAAGTTGCCAATCGGCAGCGGTTTTGTTGAATTGGAATGTTATCATGTCAAACGGGAAAAAATTCATTCCTTGTTAACGGACAATGTCTGAAATTATGGCTGTTAAACCACATGTAAACACAAACTTCTCGACTGCTTTGGACTAGGTAAGCAGGAGTCGTAACATTCTTTCCACTAATCATCTTTTCCATCGGACTCATCTCGACTATCCATTTTGTTTTCAAGAGAAGCGAGCTGTGGTTGTTGAAATTCAAAAGAATTAGAGGGTTGTAGAAGTAGAACAAGATTAGCATTCGTACTTACCTAGTGGTTCAATTGCAGACTTCTGATTAACGAACCTTCGGATTTCTTCCAAGATGCTAAACCATCACGGGCATCTATTATCTTAGAAAATTTCCACCCGCGGCGGAATCTAAGCATATTGATCGTTGGTATTCAAAGAATTGTAGAACGTATCAAGTTGATGTAATTCTGAGAAACCATGATGAGGACATTGACGAAGAAGTCCTTTGAAATGTTCCCATGCTTCGTTGAAAGTTTCATTAGGTTTTTGGTAGAAAGTGGTGATTCATTCTGAGGTACGTTGTTTCGAAGGAAGGTGGGAAAAAACTGTTTATGAATTTTCGAGACAAGATCTCCATGATAGAACTCGATCGAGGTGGTTCTTAATCTAGCCAAGTATCGGGATTCACCTTCTGAGAGAGAAAGGAAAAGCAAAAGCTTAAATCGACGTGTTCGGCACTTCGGGATGTCTAACGTAGTTTAGAAGTGACTTGTTGGAAAAAATCAAAGATGATTATGAGGGTCTTGTTACCCGTAAATTGATTCTTTGAACAAGATTAATCAAATGTTTGTTTAAGCTCTAATAATTGTTTGGCATTTTGGTGGAACAACAATTGCATCCTCGTATCCCTCGATGGGAGCTTGTAGCATCTGAGCCATGGTACGATTGTCGGCCATTGGAATCTCGGGTTCCTCAACAATAACCGTTGTTATTTGTTGTTGTCGACGATTTCGATTACGAGTTTGAGAACGAGTGCGCATGCACTAAAAATAAAGAAATTAAAAAGTAAACAAAAATTACACTAATTTTTTTTTGATTTTTGAATTTTTGAATTTTTTTTAACAATCTATTTTAAACGGATACACGGAAGACAACTTAAACCAAATAATCGAATTACTTCACGGTAACTCTTAAAAATTGCTTCTTAAGATGAGCCGTACCTCGTAAATGACACAAATGGCAAGTTTTAAAATCTTTGGTTCGATTTGGGAACTTTTCAAGTTCACCGGAACTTATTTATGATAATACCTCGATTGAGAGTATTATATGTTGGTGTTCGTTTACCAACTTTGTGTATTTTATTTCTTTTTAAAGACAATTTTTTTTATATCTTCTATTTATACTAAAAAGAAAAGAAAAATATTTTTTTACTTTTTATATTTTTTATTTTTTTTGGATTTTTGAAATATTTAACAAAAATGAAACTTTCGAGGACGAAAGGATCTTCAAACCAAATCAACAAACGTAAACGACGGAATCTTTAACACAAGTCGCGGCATCGGCGCCAAAAACTGGATAGTAGGTTCTTTATACACAAAATAAAATATACTATTAATATTCCAAAAGAGCAATTAAGAAATTTCCTATGTCTCCTAGAAAAGCTCACTCTAAGATATATATAATATTTATAATACTTAATTAATTTAACTGGGGAAGAATGGATCACCGGGTCGTTTCCCCAAGACTGTGAAATTGAAAACCTTGCTTTAGCTTGGATTTTGATTTGAATGAGAGAAAAGATATTTTTGAAGATATTATAACTAGTAATAAAAGCACAATAAATGAACAATTAAGCAATTAAACACTTAAAACTATTAACGGTAACAAATAAACGTGACAATTAAGCAAATAAGGCAATCTAACTCTTAAAAATGTAAAACTAAATTTCTAAACCTAAAATTAGGACAAAAGAAAATTTTAGGAAAAAGAAAAATATTTTTTTGATTATTTTTGAATTTAATATAATTAAAAAAAAATAATTTAATCTAATTTATATTCTAGAAAATAGCAAATTAAGAAAATCCTAAAAAATTTAAGAAAATGATTTTTAATTAGGAAAAAGTATAAATATAACTATACAAAACTCAGAAAACTATTTTTAACTATTTTAAAAATTAAAATCCTATTTTGAAAATTAAAATTAAAATCTCAAAATTGAAAATTAAAATCTAAAAGTGTTGAAAATAATTTTTCTGAATGTAAACCTAAAAGTACTTTTTATAAAACTAAAAACTATTTTTTAGTGATTTTCTGAAACTTTTTTCTATTTTTTATGTATTTTCTAAAATTAAAACTTAAGAAAAATGATTAAAAATAATATACTAAATGGAAAAATGGGAAAAATTCAGAGAAAATCCTAAATGCAACAAATATCAAGGGAAAAATAAGAAAAAGTAAACAGCTTAACAAATAAGCCCTAGGATAAGCTGATTAAGCTACGACTTATTATTAAAAAAGAAAACGATAGATGCCGTATAAACCAATTAATATGTAAAGTGAAAGTGGTTGGATGCGCTATTGTAGCATGCCTGGTTTAACCGTTGAGGATTGTATACTAGAGTGTCTGGTTCGAGATTGGCAGACACCACTTGTTGTATTTTTTTTATTTTTCAAAACTCAAAGAACATAAAATTATAAAACAAGTTAATAATGTGAGCAACTTATTGAAGACAACACATGCTTCTAAACCAAAATTAAGCTATTAAATGCGTTTGAAAGAATACTGTCAACAGAAAGTGGCTTTTGAGCTCACTTATTGCCTCTTTTTACTAAAACACTTTGCACAACCAAATTCAAAATCCACAAGTTGTTCTAGGACTGCTTAGATGTGATTAATATAGAATGAAAAGCTTTTGAGATAAAACACATTAAGCTAACTTTAATAGGAGATTAAAAAGCTAAACTAGAAGGTAACTCAAAAAGTTCAAAATAGACAAAACTATAATACTCAAAAAGCCAATACAGGAACTGTTGAAGCTTATGGAGTATTAAAACTTACCACTTATAAGTTATAGTTAAGTAATAAAAAACCGGTCTAATAAGCCTAAGTTTATAAAATTAAAGCTAATCTAGTTACTACTGTTTTGGTATTTTTGGATTTTTTATGACTTTTTAAGCTGAATGTACTTAAGCAAATAAGCAAGAAATGAGAAAACAAGTTTTAATCTAAGTTAAGCTATGTGTAATCTAAACACCTACTGAATTTAAAAGCTAAATTCCTAAAAACACCAGCTTAAATGGAAGAGCTGTAAACAAGACTAACTGTATAACTGATGTTAGTACTGCTGATGCAATTTGACAAGAAGTTAAACACAAATGCAGGTTTCCTTAAGGGAAATCCTGTAGTTCACACTCTATTTTAGTGTTTTTAAACACAGAACTCAGACAAACCAAACTTTTGAGAGCTTGGATCAATCAAAGTAAGGGAGAAATCTCCCCTGGTGCACAGTCAAGCTTAATAAGCCACAAAATCTTCATAAACTTAAACTAATGTTTCAAATCTACTCTAAAATCTTATTAAATGTAAATAATCTACTATCCAAAAAGAAATCTCAAGGTACTTTGATTCTGGTGGCAAACAAGACTAAAACCAAACACCTCCTTTATATAATGACAGTTTCATATGCTTTTATGAATGAAAATCTAGAGATTAACCTTAAAACAGATAATAAGTAGCTTTTAAACCATCCTAATAAACATAATCCTATAACTAATTTAAGCTAGAATCAAAAAGCTATAAGCTAAGCTAACTAATTTTGGCTTTTTAGTGATTTTTTAAGACAAGTGAAGCTAATCAAATTTAAAACTAATAAAGCTAAAAACAGAAAAGCAAATATACTAATAAGCTAGGTTAAGTTCTTATAAAGCACAAATAAACATACAAATTAAGCAAATAAGCAAATTTACACTAATAAGCAATTATTAAGCTAAATATTAAAGGACAAATAAATTTAAATGAAGACTTACAGGAACCTTAGCCAAACAAAGGTAAAAGAGCTCAAAGAGCTTATCAAACAGCTCTGGGCTTATTTAAAATAAGCCAGTTAAAGTCTCACCTGGGATTACTTCATAATGAATCCGCTTCAATAGGCTTAAGTTTAAATATCAAAGGTATTATACTTGTTTTTGATGTTTATAGATTAAATGATCTTATTAAGCTCTTATCATACCTTATAGATTATGGAGTTGGAAATAGAGATTATTAAACTGTGGCTTATCATTTGGTTTTAAGAGCTTATGAGTAACTAACAAGAGCTAATGACAGATTTTTAAAGATAAAAACTTAATTTCATTAATCTAAAAGCTTGATTACATGATTGGAAAGAAAATTACAACTGATTTTAAAAGAAAGTTACAATAAGCTATTAAAAAAACTAAAAGCTAAACTAGGTGTAAAAAGGAAAAAAGAAGATGCCCATATGTGTGTGAGTGAGGCCTTTTATAGCTGCTGAGAAAACCTTCTAGGGCTTCCTTGCTTCCCACGCTCCTGCCAATCATAGCCGTACATTCCATCAATCATTGGGGTTTCATTTGTGGCCGTTTGATCAAGTCTTGGGATTCACACGGATTGTCAGCATGGCAATCCGTGTGATGCTCTTGTGCTTGTTGTGTGAGTGAAATTAGTGCAAATCCCAGCTTCCTTTTGTGCTTTCCCTCTTCCACGTAGCTTAATTGCTTGAGTGAACCAATTAGAGCCTTTGAGATTACAATTCTAACCATGCCATTTTGAAGGAGACCTCTTGAATTAACCATTGTACCCTTCAATTTGGAAAACCCCTTTGATTTTGACTGGTGGGTGAGTTGGGACGATGGATGAATAGTGTAACTTCTTTTCCCGCCTATTTTTAACTGAACGGGTAAAAAAAAGGGAATAACTTTAGGGTAATGGCAAGTTTAGTCCTTCTCTTTGTTTTAATAAAAGCTTAGTGTAAAGGGACTTTCAGAAATGACAGAAAAGGTCCCTGTGGTTTTAATAAAAGGGAAATGGGCTTAGGGTTTTGGGCTTATGATCCGGGTAAGGTTTTAAGGAAAAATAAGGGCCCATTAGGCCTTAGGGACCATTTGTGAAATTTTACAAATCTTGAGGTACTTGTACTGTAACTTTGGGGTCTTTGTCTTCTAGTGTTGACTTTGACTTTCTGACCAGAGTTGACTGAGGGTTGACTTTTCTGACTTTGGCTTCCGGCTCTTGCACACTCTTCCGTTCTCGTATCCGTGTTTGCCCGTTTTTGACGGTTTTCTTGTGATTTTTGATATATCCATACCTGCACACACAAAACACAAAAACAAGCATATCTTTGCCATTTTTAGTCTGTTTTGGGTCATTTAGGGTCATTTTTGATATAAACAGATATGTGTATTTTACACTTATTAAGTATCTTAGAGTGTCATCATTTAACCTAGAAGCCTACTCAAATAGTGATTATGCTGGAGCAAATCTTGACAGGAAATCCACAACAGGAGGTTGTCAATTTCTTGGCAGGAGACTTATTTCATGGCAGTGCAAGAAGCAGACAATTGTAGCTACTTCTACTACAGAGGCAGAGTATGTTGCTGCTGCTAACTGCTGTGGGAAAGTATTGTGGATTCAAAATCAAATGTTAGATTATGGGTTCAATTTTATGAACACAAAGATCTACATTGATAATGAAAGTACTCTATGCATTGTAAAGAACCCAGTATTTCACTCCAAAATAAAGCATATTGAGATTAGGCACCACTTCATTAGGGATGCTTATGAGAAAAAGCTTATTCAAATACTGAAGATTCATACTGATGACAATGTAGCTGAACTTTTAACCAAAGCTTTTGATGTTAACAGGTTCAATTTCTTGATTGTTAACATTGGAATGATCAATCTATAGCTGCATTAGTTCAGGGGAGGCAAGTCAGCAGGTTACTTTGTTGTACAGTTTGTGAAATATTTTAGTTAGCAGATGGATTTTAGATGAGATGGTGATTTGGGATTTATTCTGTTCATTGGAATGAAGATTGAGGGCTACATATGGTGTTGAGTTAGTTAGTGCTGCCAGTTTGGTTAATACTGCCAGGCCAACACTTAGTACTTCCCGGTTTGGTTAGTGTTGCTCAAAAGTATTTAACTATGGTGTTGATGTTTGGATTGGGTTAAAGATGCAGTTTGGATTGGATTTGAGGGTACTACATGGAAACTAACAAGTTAGTATTGCCAGGCAAAGTTGGTGCTGCCATGCATAAAGTTGGTGCTGCCAGGCAAAAGTTTATGCTACTTGTTACCGTTACTACTGTTGGTGAGCATACCAGATTTTTATTAATTAATTATAACCGTTGAGATATTTCCGCCAACAACTTGCGTATAGGGGTCTATGAATTTAAAATTTTTGATCTTTCTTTTATAATACTCTTTCCTTAAGATAAAGGATCAAGTTTATTCAGTCGATCATCTCAAACCCTAACGCAATCTCTATAAAATCTCAATTAACTCTTCCAAACCCTCAAATTCTCACAATCGAGCATATCCCACACCCTACTCAACCTTTTCAACACATCCATGGCGGATTTGGAATTCGTCGATCAACACAATATGGTCGCGTGTTTAGAGAAGACAGAAGGAAATTCAGAATTTCATGAGATAGTAGACTTCCTTACATCAAGTTTGATACATCATGCTCTCACTGTAAGTCCTACTATCTATATTTCTTATATTGAACAATTTTAGAACACTGCTAGTTCCCAAACAGTCAATGATGAGAAGCAAATTCATGCTACTATTGATAGCAAGGCAGTAGTAGTAACAAAAGCATCAATCAGAAGTTCTCTTCTCCTTAATGATGCTGATGGTACTGCTTGCCTAACAAATGAAGCTATTTTTCAAAACCTTGCATTGATGGGGTATGAGGGTGAACTTAACAAACTAACTTTTCAAAAAGCCCTCTTTTCTCCTCAATGGAAGTATCTGATACATACCATCCTTCATTGCCTAAGTTCAAAATCTACAAGCTGGAATGAGTTTTCAACAAATATTGCTTCAGCTGTTATATGTTTGGCAACAAATCAAAAGTTTAACTTTTCTAAACTTATTTTTGATGGTATGTTGAGGAACTTGGATACTTCTAAAAAGAAATTTCTTATGTATCCAAGATTTTTAATGGTGTTCTTGAATAATCAAATTGAGCTTGGTGAACCTTTTAATGATGTTTATGTTACACCAGCTCACACTCAAAAGGTTTTCTCAAACATGTCCAGGAAAGGTGTAAAGTTTCAGGAAAAGTAACTCCACTCTTTGATTATATGTTGGTGCCACACCAAGCACCTGAGGGTGAAGGTTCAGAACAACCCACTGAACCCCAACAAACACCCGTTCCTACTCAGCCTAGTATAGGAGACCAACCCCTTGTGATTGCCTCATCAACTAGCCATGACACTACCCAAAACTCTAGGGACTCTTTAGAGGGCACTAATAGGAGTAAAAGGGATCCAGTTCAGCCATCCCATGATAGTCCTCTTTCAGGTGATCATACATCTGAAAAAGTTGAGGGTGGCTTGAACCTAGAAGAGTTATTTGTTCTTTGCACTAACTTGTCCAACAGGGTTCTTACTTTGGAGACTTCCAAGGATGCTCAGGCTGCAGAGATCCTTAAATTAAAGGATCAAATCAAGAAGTTGAAAAGAAAGTGTAAGCCAAGCATTTCACACCACAGGGCATGGTTAAAGAGTGTGAAAAGGTTATCAATGAAGAAAAGGTTAGGAAGGAAGGAGTCTGTATCCAAACAGGGGAGGAAAAATGCTAAACTTGAACCAACTTTGGATGCCTTTGATGATCTTGATGTTGATGGTAGGGATTACATGGAAACATAGGATGTTGTAAAAGAAGGGAGGCAAAGTAATGAAACTGAGGGGCTTAACAAGGGCAGTGGTGAGAAAGGAGGAAGTGCTGAAGAACTAGTTAGTACTGTTGTACCTAAAACAGTTAGTACTGCTAGGCCAGATGTTGATGCCGCTAGGAAAGAAGATAGTGTTGTTGTGCCTAGAACTCCTCCTACAACAACAAGTATATTTGATGATGAAGAGATCACCATGGCTTAAACTTTGATTAATATGAAAGAAGAGAAAGCTAAGGAAAAAGGAGTGTCAATTAAAGATATTAAAGATTCTTCAAAACCTATAAGATCAATCCTAACCCTGAAGCCACTTCCAACAATTGACCCTAAAGACAAAGGTAAAAGTGTCTTAGAAGAACCTAAGCCTACAAAGAAGATGACTAGAAGTGATTTTGATGCTGCTTAGATTGCAAGAGATGCAGAAATCGCCAGACAGTTACAAGTAGATTTGCAAGCAGAGGTAGAAAGGGAAAGACAAAGGGAAGAAGAAGCATCTAAGGCAGCTATAGCTGAGACGTATGATGAAGTTCAAGCAGGGATTGATGCTGATGCATTGTTTGCAGCCAAGCTTCAACAGGAAGAAATAGAGGAGTATACAATTGAAGAAAGAGCAAAGTTCTTGGCTGAAACAATTGTTGCTCAAAGAAAATTCAGAGCTGTACAAAGATCTGTTGAGATTAGAAATAGACCACCAACTAAATCTCAACTAAGGAATTTGATGATGACGTGTCTGAAGAATACGGGTGGTTACAAACATTCTCAGCTGAAGGCAAAGACATTTGCAGAAATTCAAGGTTTGTATAAAAGACAGAAAGGGTAATTGATGATTTCAAGCCTATGGATTTAGATGATGCAGTAAAATATTCTAAAGAAGCAGCTGGTGTACATAAGCAAAAGATTATTGAAGAACCTAACAGTACTAATGTTGAAATTAAGCAAGAAGGACATGAAGAGAGTATCAAGAAAAGACCAGGCAGAAGACTTAAGATGAAAGCAACAAAGAAGTCTAAAAGACAAAAGACTGATGCTGATCTTGAAGAGGAAGAGCAACTAAAGGCTTTTCTAAAGATAGTTCCAGATGAAGAAGGAATAATAGATATGAAGTCCTGGAGAAGAGGTTTCCAATTATTAACTGGGAATCAAAATTCTATGATTTTGACAGACATGGAGCAGAGTGCATCTACTACAGAATCTTTAGATTTGATGGAAGTTCTAGGTGGATTAAAACCTTTTCTGAAATAGTGACTAGGTTTGATAAGCTAGATCTTGAGGAGTTATATAATCTGGTGATGAAGAGATTTGAAACAACTACTCCAGAAGGTGTTGATCTGGTTCTTTGGGGAGATTTAAGAATAATGTTTGATGCAAATGCAGAAGATGAACTTTGGCATAATCAAGAAAGATGGAATCTTAAGAGCCGGGATTTATATGAAAATTGTGGTGTTCATACCTTGATACTAGAAGATGGTACTGAGATTCATATGCTTGCAGAGAGGAAGTATCCAATCATAAAAGAAACACTTGAGAGAATGCTTTCTTTGAGGTTAGTAGCTGGGACTGCAAGTAAAGATGCTTATACTCTGCTTAGATTCATTCAAAAACAGATTGATGAGTATGGAAGCCATGATGGAGGTGAGAAGGATCTTTAAGTTTTGGTTTTATCACCACATAACAAATGGTCATCAGTTCACCATGTCTAACAGACATCAAGAACTGGCTAATCTAGAGTAAACGACTTCTGGAAAAGACTTCTCAAATTCGTTAATAGCTGATAGTTTGCTAAAAACTATATGGTTCTCAACTCACCATGCTTCACAGTAAAGAGTTGGCTAGTCCAAAGCAAACGGCTCTTGGTAAAGACATCTCAAATCCGTTGATAGTTGATAGTTTACTCAAAACTATATGGTTATCAATGCACCATGTTATTGCAATAAAGCATTGGCTATTCCAGAGCAAACGGCTACTGGTAAAGAAATATTAAATCCATTTATAGCTGATAGTTTGCCAAAAACTATAAAGCCAACTTAGTTTGTGTAGCTGTGTTGCTGTGTTGCTGAGATGCTGAGATGGTGACCAAAGACTGGAAGCTAAAGAATTTCAAGTTTACTAAGTAACAAAAGAGTTCAAGAAAAAGCAGTTTAAAGAGTAGCAGTGTGTTTGGATACGTCCTCCTAGTGTTCAAGAAGCTTAAATTGAAGAAACATGAAGGTTAACAAGTGAACATAATGTTTAGGGGAGGATTGTTGGGTTTCAGAAGTTTCTACAACTTAGTGCTGCTACTTATACAAGTTACTACTGCTAGTTCTACTTAATGCTGCTAATGAAGAATGCTAAAGATTCAAGAAAATAGACTAAGTAGTTAGTACTGTTAGTTATAAATAGTTAGTACTGCCAGTACATTATTACTATTGCTAGTATAGTTAGTGTTGTTAGTAGTAAGTTAGTGCTGCTAGTTAGTACTATTAGGAGATATGCATGAGTTATTATAGGAATAGATATGCATTATCTCTTCACATGTTTTGTAAGCCCATTAGGGTTTTTCCTTGGTGTATAAAAGGAGCCCTACGACATTAGTTAGATATAAGTTTCATATATAAGTTTCACCAATATATAGTTAGTAATCTGTAACCTAGCAGATTAATAGTAATCAAAGTTTTTGTTTTATTCATTTTTCTTCTTAGCAATATAAGTTAGTTTTCGCATAACTTATATTGTTCATAGTCATTGTTTCTCTTGTAGTTAGTTTGGATTTATCCAGATTGGCTACCACCCTTAATAGGCTAGAAAGATCTATTTAGATTGGGATCAACAGATTTCCCCTATTAAGGTGAGTTCATAGCCTCGCATTTCAATCTTTTGAATGTTTTATAAACCCGCGAGGGGGATACATGCTCAATTGTTTTTAATATACACAAGTACTTAAAACCGATATTATGAGTTCATAGCCTCGCATTTCAATCTTTTGAATGTTTTATAAACCCGCGAGGGGGATACATGCTCAATTATTTTTAATATACACAAGTACTTAAAACCGATATTGTGAGTTCATAGCCTCGCATTTTAAATCTTTTGAATACTTTATAAACCCGCGAGGAGGATACATGCTCAATTGTTTTTAATATACACAAGTACTTAAAACTGATATTGTGAGTTCATAGCCTTGCATTTTAAATCTTCTAATGTTATTATAAACCAACGAGGGGGATACATGCTATAAACCATAAATACGAGTATTTTTCCAACTGTATGCTATCATGATATATTAATGCCTAAGTCCTTACTTTTGCCGTTAAGACCCCACTATCATGAACCGTTAATTACTTTTTGGAGTAAGTGTGAATGCTATGAATAGATCTATTTGGGAATGAGCTTCCCCGTTGGTGTACCTATACTTTCTGGTAACTAGACACACTTCATTTAAAACACTATGTGGGTGTTTGGCAAAGGCACCCATTGGGGCAACTTATTGTGATTATTGATTATCTCAAGGTCTCGGTGCATGAGCTTTGGGCAATAATACTGTTTTCTTTAATAATTGTACTCATTGCAATTATTACACTTATGGGTGTATAACAACGTAACCCACTATTGAACTTGTATTCAAACTGTTTACTATAAACCTATGAATATCACTCAACCATTGTGTTGACCTTTTTAGCAGGTTTATCTCAGGTATTTGAGCAACTTATGGCACGGAGTGGCCCGGACTTAAAGATGGCTAAACTGTTATCATTTAAACTTTATGTTTTCATGTAGATTTTTGGGACCTCTGTTTGTAAAAACTCAGATGAAATAATGAATGATAACTTATCTTTTAAAAACGTCTCTTTTAAGTCGTTTTCTATTATTATGACTGTTGTACTATGAAATAATACCCCAGATTAGCTTCCGCTGCTATAAGGAAAAAATTGGGGTGTTATAGATTGCTTCCCTAAGCTCAGAATAGAAGCCAAGAATCAAGAAAAATGAGCCCTTAAAGTCGTTACTAGGCGTAAGAACTCAAAAACCCCATTTCGACCCATTTCTAGCTCAAGTAAGCTTAGTTCTTGTTCAATAAGCTTATAATCTGTATTAGAATGTTCATAATACTCTTAAGATACATTTTAAAATAACTCTATACATTTGAACGACTTTGAATCCTCAATCAAGTGTTTTTTGTTAAAACCCTAAAACGACCCCCCATTTTAATTTTCTAGCTAACGAACATTTTTCTAAACTTTGTTACGTCTAGATCATTCTTATCTTAGCTTATTCTAATAAGTATAAACCTGAAAATATCGCTTTGGAACCCAAAAAAAAAGCTTGCCATGGGTTTTGGACTTGATTTGTAAATATTTCCATGCAATGGAGTATATATCGTACTTTTTTGAAATTTTAACTTGTGTGGATTGATAATGTCATTTATTCTATAGGTAATACTTAGTATGGACATATTATACACGTTATATGTAAAGGTTTAAATTACTATATCTTTATATATAATGACTAAACTTGTAAATAGTTTATAAACCAAGGGTACTATTTTGACCATTTTTTATTCTAAATTTAAAATTTAAATTATAAAAATATATATTAATATTATAAAACTCGATTTTATTAAAACCCGACACATTAATCGTTATTAATCATCAATCGGCGCATTATAAAACAATTACGTTATATATTTAACGTAATTTATCATCGACTAACTTTTGAAGAAACTTAAAATCTTATCGTATCACGTTACTAGAGAGCTTCATGTAAGGAGTTTCATTTGGGTATACGTTTTGACGAGTTTGCTGGATTTACGATTTAAAGTGTCCTGGCTCCTCAAACGTTTACTACATGACCTCTAAATTATGATGGCCCGAACAGTGATACAATACTTCCATAAATTAATAAATCAAAGTAATACGTTAAACTTTATAAAGTTTTGAAACATAAACCATCACACTAAGACTTGACATATTACCTCAGGTTGCATGACGAAGCCGTTACTTTCACTTTATATACTTTTGCCATCAATCAGATTTCCCCTGTTAAGGTGAGTTCATAGCCTCGCATTTTAAATCTTCTAATGTTTTCATAAACCCGCGAGGGGGATACATGCTATAAACCATGAATACGAGTATTTTTCCAACTGTATGCTATCCTGATATATTATTGCCTTAGTCCTTACTTTTGCCATTAAGACCCCACTATCATGAATTATTAATTACTTTTCAGAGTAAGCGCGAATGCTGTGAATAGATCTATTTGGGACTGAGCTTCCCCGTTGATTTACCTATACTTTCTGGTAACCAAACGCACTTCATTTGAAACACTATGCGGGTGTTTGGCAAAGGCACCTGTTGGGGCAACTTATTGTGATTATTGATTATCTCAAGGTCTCGGTGCATGAGCTTCGGGCAATAATACTATTTTCTTTAATAATTGTACTCATTGCAATTATTACACTTATGGGTAAATCTATAACACCCCCATTTTTGACATATAGCAGCGAAAGCTAATCTGGGGTATTATTTCGTAGTACAACAGTCATAATCATATAAAACGACTCAAAAGAGACGTTTTTAAAAGATAAGTTATCATTCATTATTTCATCAGAGTTTTTACAAACAGAGATCCCAAAAATCTACATGAAAACATAAAGTTTGAATGATAACAGTTTAGCCATCTTCAAGTTCGTGCCACTCCTGGAATTAGATCGATTTGGAATTCTACTTGGCGAACGGGAGGAAGGCCAGGTAGATCTTCAGGAAAAACTTCTGGGAATTCCCTAACTACTGGGATATCTTCTAGTCTTTTCTCGTCTGACTTATTTTCCATTACTTGGATTACAAAAACTTGACAACCTCAGGATATATATCTTTCGGTTTTTATACAGGATATGTGACTTAGTCGGGTTTTATTTTGGTCACCTCGGATGATCAAAGTTTCACCGTTGATTAGGATGTGGATGACCTTCTCGTCACAAATAATTCTAGCATGATACTTGGATAACCAATCCATACTAATGACGACGTCGAAACTACCGAGTTTGATCGGCATAAGATCAATTTTGAAAGGTTGGTATAACAAGGTCAGAGTTGCACCCTGAATAACGGTGTTTGTGCTTACTAAGTTTCCGTCAGCCATTTCGATATTGTAAAAGGTATCTATTGTAATGGGTGGAATATTTAGCATAGAGGCAAGAGATATGGATACAAAACTTTTATCGGCTCCAGAATTAAATAATACTCTAGCTAGATGTTGGTTTAGAAGGAACATACATGTGACTACGTTCGGGTCTTGGTGAGCATTCCTATCCCTCAACATGCAGGATCTTCCTTGGGCATTGTTGTTGGTGGTCTTTTGGCATTGACTTGCATAATGCCCTTTCTCTCCACAGGCATAACAAGTAACCGTCACTGGCAGCAGATTACTTCCAGTGGCTAGCCCTTTGTTTCTGCAGTTCTTGGTCAGATGGCCCACCTTGTTACAAGTATTACACTTAACAGTGCAAGGTCCTGTGTGATGCAGAGTGCATTTCTTACACAAGGGACGGTTTCCAATATACCCATTGTTTTCAGTTGGAGTGACAGCATAAGACCTGAAGGTTTCCTGTCTTCTGTTCTGTTGTGGTTGGTGATTATTGTAGCGGTTGTTGGTGTTGGTGTTACGGTAGTTGTTGTAGTTGTTGAAAGTTCTTCTGTCGTCAAACTTTCGTTTTTGATTACTTGATACTTGTACTGGAGTGTGCTTTATTACCTGATCCATTAGCCTCTGGGCTATGTTAATGGCTTCCTCTAGAGTTTGAGGTTTAGAGGCGGTAACATTCCCTTCAATACTTCAAGGCAATCCCCCGATGAAAACTTCCATCATTTTCTCAGAATCTGGCACCATAGTGGGACATAAGGTTGCCAATTCCTGGAATCTTCTCACATATGTCTTGAGATCATTCCCCTTCACATTCAGATGGTAAAATTCGTCTTCCATCTTCTGGACCTCAGTTCGGGGCAATACTTTTTTTATCAAAAGCTTCTTGAATTCAACCCAGGTAATCTTGTAGGCTTCTTCTATCCCAATGGGTTGGGCAAAAGAATTCCACCAAGATAGAGCTTCTTCAGTTAAAGTACCAGTAGCAAACTTCACCTTGCAGTCTTCGGTACAGTTGCTACGAGAAAACACTGATTCAGTTCGCTCAAACCAGCGGATGAGACCAACTACTCCTTCTATACCTTTGAAGTTGAAAGGTTGGCAGCTCATGAACTCTTTGTAGCTACACTGTCTTGCTACAGGAGCTTCTCTTTCTCTGGGGTTCCTATTGGTATTGTCAGCATTTGCCATTGTTGCAGCTTGTGCTTTCAGGGCTGCGGCAACACTGTCAGCAACTAGTTTCCTGATGGCAGCTTGAGTCATGGCTGGTGCTTCAGATGTTGACATCCTTTTGGGAGGCATTCTATCAACATAAGATAACACGTAATAAGAATGATATCACAAGTCTTAAAATGCAATGCTTATTTTTGAACTTTAAGTATTTTTAACAATAGTGACATTGAATTCATAGATAATTCATATCAAATAAGTATCTATGATTTATTTAGAAGTTATGGTATGATTCATAGTGATAAAGACAGATATGAAATATAGGATACATGATGAATATGAAACGGGATCACCCTTATATTATATCATGAACGACTTGCCTTTGTATTGTACATAGTTAAAATTTGACAAGTGTTGATATTTATACCACACATCCCGTGTCTAGGTTCTAGCAAAAGCTATAACTAGTATCTAATCTAGTAGTCCGATGGTCCTTCCTGGCTGTTCTTGAGTTCATAGATTGCATCCAAAAGACTTTCCTTGTCTGCTTGGTGACGGACTTGGATTTCTTTGATGAATTGTTCTAGATTAGCGAGCCAGAGCAATCTTGTTGTTATTTCCCATTTGCTTCCTTTGAAGTTTAGTAATTTGAGTACGAGACTCTCAGAGTTCAGCTTCCCGATTGTTAAAATCTTGTTGTATGATCACCCGGCCATTTCCAAGACCTTATATTTTGTCTTCTATGTGCTCAATGCGGTCGAGAGAGAGTTCATCTAGATGATTTAAAATTTCCTCAATTTGCTCCTCGTGACGTTCTAGACTTGTCTTACAAGAGCTTTCTCGTATCTCAAATGCTTGAGGTAGGGTAGAAGTAGAGGAGGATGATCGGTCACGACCTTGTTTCTTAAGTGGCAATAATTCCTCAGGAAGAAAGAATTCTTGAGGATTAAACATTGGAGATAGCATTGAAGATGGAGGCACAATAGTTGGTGGTGGAATAGGTGATTCTTTAGCATAGTATGCATGCATGACCTTCATATAGGGGTCATCATGAAAAAGTGAAAGAGTTGGTGAAGCTATTGGAACTAAACCAAATGAGTTATTTGAAGAGCTAGAATAAGTTTTTTCTGGTGAATCTGGGACATAGTCCGGGGAAGCCGGGATATAGTCCGGAAAGTTAGAGGAAAAAGCATCCTCAATATTGGAAGTAAGGTGGCTGGGAGAAGACATCGTTCTGTTAACAACCCAGTGGTAAATAACATAAGTTATTTATATAATAGTTATGTACTTTACATAGTATTTCGGAAGATGTAGTGGCACGGAGGACTTTCTTGGATAGAAAAAGAAAAGTAGTTATAGTTAAGGTTTCAACCTTGTTCTCTATAACCTTGGCTCTGATGCCAATCTATAACACCCCCATTTTTGACATATAGCAGCGGAAGCTAATCTGGGGAATTATTTCATAGTACAACAGTCATAATCATAGAAAATGACTCAAAAGAGACGTTTTTAAAAGATAAGTTATCATTCATTATTTCATCAGAGTTTTTACAAACAGAGGTCCCAAAATCTACATGAAAACATAAAGTTTGAATGATAACAGTTTAGCCATCTTCAAGTCCGTGCCACTCCGTGTCATAAGTTGCTCAAATACCTGAGATAAACATGCTAAAAAGGTCAACACAATGGTTGAGTGATATTCATAGGTTTATGTTAAATGGTTTGAATACAAGTTCAATAGTGGGTTACGTTGTTATACACCCATAAGTGTAATAATTGCAATGAGTATAATTATTATAAAAAAATAGTATTATTGCCCGAAGCTCATGCACCGAGACCTTGAGATAATCAATAATCACAATAAATTACCTCAACGGGTGCCTTTGCCAAACACCCGCATAGTGTTTCAAATGAAGTGCATTTGGTTACCAGAAAGTATAGGTACACCAACGGGGAAGCTCAGTCCCAAATAGATCTATTCACAGCATTTGCGCTTACTCCGAAAAGTAATTAACGGTTCAAGATAGTGGGGTCTTAATGGCAAAAGTAAGGACTTAGGCAATAATATATCAGGATAACATACAGTTGGAAAAATACTCGTATTCATGGTTTATAGCATGTATCTCCCTCGCGGGTTTATGAAACATTAGAAGATTTAAAATGCGAGGCTATGAACTCACCTTAACAGGGGAAATCTGATTGATGTGCAAAAGAGTAGGATATAAAGGAAAGTAACAGCTTCGTCAGCAACCTGGGCTATATTGTCTTAGTCTTAGTGTGTTGGTTTATGTTTCAAAACTTATAAAGTTAACGTAATTACTTGATTTTTTAATTTATGAAATATTGTATCACTATTCGGGACCATCATAATTCAGTGGTATGTAGTATACGTCTTGAGGAGCCAGGACACTTTAAATCGTAAATCCAGCAAACTCGTCAAAACGTATACCCAAATGAAACTCCTTACATGAAGCTCCCTAGTAACGTGATACGATAAGATTTTAAGTTTCTTCAAAAGTTAGTCGATGATAAATTACGTTAAATATATAACGTAATTGTTTTATAATGCGCTGATTGATGATTAATAACGATTAATGTGTCGGGTTTTAATAAAATCAAGTTTTATAATATTAATATATATTTTTATAATTTATATAAAAATATTATATTTTATATTTTTAAGTTTGCAAAAATGGCAATATATACCCTTGGTTTATAAACTTTTACAAGTTTAGTCCTTTATATATAAAGTATATATAATTTAAACCTTTAACTTTAGAACTTGGCAAAATAGGTCCTTATAGTTATAACTTTGGAATAATGACATTTTCAGCCCCTTTAGTTATAAATTTCAGAAAGTTACGATATATACCCCTATGCATGAAAACATTTGCAAAACAAGTCCAAAAAGCCATGCAAGCTTATTTTAGGGTTCCAAATGATATTTGCAGGTTATAGCTTATTAGAATAAGCTAAAATAAGATGTTTTAACGTAACAAAAGTTTAGAAAAAGGATTCGTTAGCTAGAAAATCAAAACGGGTCGTTTTTAGGGTTTTAACCAAAAACACATGGGTTTGAGGATTCAAGGCTTTAACAAGAGTTCATATATGATCTTAAGAGTATTATGAACATTATAATACATATTATAAGCTTATTGAACAAGATTTTGAGCTTACTTGAGCTAAAATGGGTCGAAATGTGGTTTTCGGGTTCGTACGCCTGGTAACGACTTCAAGGGCTCCTTTTTATTGATTCTTGGATTCTATTATGAGCTTAGGGACTTCACTTGATCCTTCTTGGTCTGAGTTAAGACTCCATTGTTATATATGATGAAATTTGAGGTGTGATTGAATGGTTGCTTGGATTTGGCTATATATAGGGGTGAAAACCCTTAGTGCCCAAGTTTTCTTGATGGCTAAGGGTCAAGAGATGTAGATAGTGACTAATGAAGGCTAGATGGTGAGTATGGTGAGCTAGAAAAATAGCTAGGCAAGGTGGAAGGGAGGTTGTGGGGTCTTGGAGGGTCACGGCTAACCACAAGTGACAAGGAGGTGACAAAGCAAGACTTGGTGCTTAAGGGTGGTGATAGAGGTGCTTGTGTAAGTTGCTTGGTGATGTCATGGTGATGCTCAAGAGGTGGTAGGAATGCTAGCTTAGTTTTAAAAATAGGTCAAAATGTGAAAGAAAAAATGAGTGCAGAGTTGTTTTGGGGGTTTTTCGGCTTAGGATTTTGGATTAAAATTCGAGTTAGGTTAAGGTTTATGATAGATTAGGTTTTAGGATTAAGTTTAGATTTATATAGGCTTTAAGGATAAGGTTAAGCTTTATTTTAAAAAGGTTTAGAGGTTTTAGTTAATGTTAAAGGTAAAATCGGGTTTTAGGTTTTGTTTAGGGTTTAGTGTTCTAGATTAGAGTTTTAGGACAAATTAGGGTTTAGATTTAGGGTTTAAAAGTCATGCATTAAGTGCTTGTACCTTGTGCTAAAGTGGTGGTAAAGTTTAAACATGATTTAGGAGCTTAAATGACCTAATTAGGTTTTTAGGCATGATTAGCTTGTACATTGTGCTTTAGAAAGTTGTAACTTGATTTAGGAGGGAAAAGATATTCAAATGTTGTGTATTGATACTTGTACACATGCTTTAGAGGCTTGCACATTCATTTTATATGTATATATTACATATAATTAGGGTTTAGATGTAAACGTTAACGTTTAATGCTTATTTTGATATTACGTTTTGAAAAGTACGTTAAATGGATAATGTACTTGGTAACATGATATTAAGATATAGACTTCACATATTAGGATGTTTATATGATATAAACATAGATAGAATGGCATTGATAGAGGTTACGTGAACTCGTTTACTTTAAAGATGCAAGTTACGTTGCATAATGAGATAAAGCAAAATTTTCTTTGTAAAAAGGTGGTATATAAAGTACATCTAATTTAATAGATGAATATTACAGTGCATCTAATTTAATATATGGATAATTATATTGATGAAAATTGTGGGTTGTTATATTGTGCACCGTACTTAGGGAGTTAATGCACACTTTATTTAATTGCCTTTAAGTTTTCCACAAACTCAAAAGTGCGCCGTACTTTGGTCACTTTCAGCACTTGGTCTTTTTCAAAGTTGTAGATAATTGAATTCTCTTCGCGTGGCCGCTTGAACCAACTAAAACGGAGTTCGTTAATTGTGACATAATTAATGTATCTAGTCTTAGGATGATGTAACGCCTAAGTCTTAAGAATGATATGCCACCTCGAGAGAAGAAATTATTGCACTTAATAAACAAACCAACTTTCTAATCGGATTAATAATGGTTAATACAGTTTTCTTATATTTGGCTCGACCGCTCTTTTATCTTTTGTTTATTAGCTTGCGTGGGTTAAAGTGCCTTGAATTGATTGTAGTCACCAACCAAATCGTGCCAGTCTCTCAGGCTGAAAACCCCCTTTTCCCGTTAGAATTAGGAACTAGGACTGACATAGGTTTAGAATAGAATAGAATTAACATAGATTAGATAACCAAGATATTAATTAAATCGATAGATTTAACCTCGCTTCAAGTGTTCGACACCCTACTTACCACGAAACTACTACCGATCGGGTACACTGCCCGTTAAAGTGTTGTTTTTGGTTTAGTCGGCAAAATAAAAATTTAAAACTTGAATCAATAAAATATATACCACACAATGACACATCATGCAAACCCCTATATTTTAAGGGTACTGAAGGAGTTGTTGTTAGTCTTAATTTTATATAAGTCGAACAAGAATGTTATCGGTCTTATTAGTCGTAATTAGTCTTGTTAAGTAATAGGCTAGTTGGGTTCAACGGGCTTGGATTGTAATCTAATATTGTTCGTGTTTCGGGCTCAAAGCCCAAGATAAGCCAAGTCCGGTCCAAGATAGAAAGCCCACGAGCCCATGGTAGCCTTAGGGTATAAATAGGACCCTCTCCACATATGGAGAGGGTGTTGGTTTCCATTTCTTGTATGTGTAATCATCCACTCCTCTTTTTCTCTCTAATCTAATCTTCCATCTTTGTTTCTCTTTCTACTTTCTCTCTCTACTTTTCTTTCTTTCTTTCTCTTTTTCTCCTAGCTTATTGCTTATTTGGTATTGCTTATTGTTGTGATATGGGTTAAGTTTTGGGATAACATTTGGTATCAAGAGCCTCAGGGTGGGTTTAGTAGTATCGTTGTGGTAGTTTGTTTGAGCTTATTATAGACATCAAATTTTGTATCCATCTTATTTTTTTTCTATTCGAATTTTTTTTCTTCTTGCCTTTAATTTGTTTTGTTGTTTAAATTTCTTCTCAAACAAACAAACAGTGTTGTCAATATTTATTGTTTTGTTGTTTTGCCGTTACTTTGTTTTGTGGTTCATAATATCCGTTGTTTTCATTCTCTCAAACAAACAGTGTTTAACAATATTTTTTTTGTGTTTCCTTAACTCAAACAGAGGCGCCGTTGGTCTCATAAAATCACCAACTACGTCTTGCTTTCTTTTCTTCCATTATTCATGCCTCGCCTCTATTAACCGATTATTTGGGCTTATATTCATGGGTTTCAATTGGTGCTTATTTGTTTTCTAAAAAAAAGAAGCTTATTCTGAGTGCTTGTTTCTGGGTTTATATGCTTCATTCAAAAAGCTTTTCACGTGGCTTATTCTTTGGTTTTTACTTATTCACTTAAAAAGCTTGGTCCTTTTCATGTCAAATGATTTTCTAGCTTATTCAGCCACAGCTCATCCTTCAAGCTTTTAGTTGGCTTATTTCATTTGAGGTGGTCCACACGATTTGAAAAATAACAAAGAAACATAGATCTAAGTTCTTAGCAACAAAGACTTTGGATTTTTTTTGTTTATGTTGAAGACAAAAGAAAGGACACCGGACTCGCAGCTTATAGCTTAACCGGATACACAGTTGTTTATTGTGACTGGATACACATTTTGTTATTCAACCAGATACGCAGTTGTTTATTGTGACCGGATACGCATTTTGTTATTTAACCGGATACGCAGTTGTTTATTGTGACTGGATACGCATTTTGTTATTCAATCGGATACGCAGTTCATACTTGTAACCGGATACGCATTTCCTTTGTCAACCGAATAAGCAACTCAACTAGTATAAAACTATACACGATTAATTCATTTTGGGTTTGTGGTCTCGAGTGTCGGTTAGTTACGGGACTTATAACCTATACCGTTGTGATCGTGATTCGTTTTCGATCAACGTGGTATATTCACATTGAACTGACGATAACCGTACAAGTCCCGAGCAAGGATACAAAAAACGTAACCTAATTCTATATTTTCAAACGAAGAAGAAGAAAAAAGAAGGAATCGTTGGTTTTAATAAACTAAATTTGGAATTTGGCAAAATCAGCACTTGGACTTTAAAACCAATTCGTAATTCATACTTACTTTGTTCATTAACCCTCTTTGTTGAAATAGTCTTACACCGTTAGTCCTTATTCTTTTAAAACAGCTCGTTAGTCATCAAACGTGAATCGTCATTGCACCGTTAGTCCTTATTTGAGTTTTAATCAACTGTTACTCATTTTAAGTTGAAAGTTTGTGCACCGTTCGTCGTTTTAAGCTCATCAATTGCTAACAAAAGCTCAAGAACTTCGACAACAACAATGATTTCAACAACAATTAATCATTGTTTCACGGTTTCTTCTTGATTTTGTAAAATTCCGCGAAAGATACGATTCTCTTCTCAGTTTTAATCAAAGACTTGTAAAATCCCGTGAACGTTAATTGATTTTAGTCCACAACAACAATCACTTTACCTACTTAAGATCCGATATCCATTCACAACATCAAAATGTCAAATACCAATACTAATTTGCAAACTCAGACATCGAATGCTCTTCACAATGCCATCATGGAAGCAGGTGTTAAAGACCGTCCACCAATGTTAGCACCTGGTAATTACGTTCAGTGGAAATCCAGAATCAAGAGATACATCGACACCAAACCTAATAATGAACTCATCCACTATTGTCTCTAGAATCCACCTTACAAATTCAAATGGACTGAGAAGACTGTTTAGTTACTGAAGGTAGTTCAGAAACCACTACAGAAGGGTATATGGAGAACTACAAGAATGTTTCACAAGACATAAAGATCAACTGAATGCTGAAGCTGAATCTGTTTAGATAATTCTCACAAGGATAGATAATGACATCTACTCCATAGTTGATGCTTGTCCAAATGCATGTGAAATGTGTAAAGCCATTGAAAGGTTGAAACAAGGTGAATCAATCAACGTTCAAGATCTTAAAACTAATTTATATTAGGAGTTTGGAAAATTCACATCACGGGATGGTGAATCACTTGAATTGTATTACTCAAGGTTTTACAAGATGATGAATGAGCTTGTCAGAAATCAGTGTGATGTTACCAATCATCAAGTGAATGTTTAGTTCTTACTTCAACTACAACCAGAATGGCAAAGGTTTGTGACACTTGTTAAGCAGAGTCAAGAATTAAAGACTGTCTCCTATCATAAACTTTATGACATTCGAACTACAACCATAACGAAGTCAATGAGATAAGAGCTGAAAGACTAGCACATATTGCTAATCCACTTGCACTTGTTGCTCAACAACAACCAGTTTACCATCCTCAAAACCATCCTAATCACTACACTCACAATTCCTTAACCAGATCATAACAAGCTGCTACTAGAAACAGAGGAAAAGCAATTGTCAACTCTCCTCCACCAACTTATGATCAAGAACCTGAAATGGTTGTTGAAGATGATGCATTATCAAAGGAGGAGATTGATAAACTCATGGCTTTAATTTCTCTATCATTTAAGAAAATCTACAAACCTACCAACAACAACCTCAGAACTTCATCAAACACCAGTAGAGCAAATCAGGATAATACTCCAAGGATTAACAGAGGCACTGGGTATGATAATCAAAGGGTAGTTAATGTTGCTGGGGCTAGAGAGAATGTAGGTACACTAGTGGCGCAACAGTTTGGGATTCAGTGTTATAATTGCAAGGAATATGGGCATGTAGCAAGGGAATGTCAGAAATCGAAACGGGTAAAGGATGCAGCTTATCACAAAGAGAAGATGCTATTGTGTAAGCAAGAGGAAGCTGGATTTCAGCTAAATGCAAAGCAAGCTGACTGGAGGGATGACACTGATGATGAACCTGAACATCAGGAATTGGAAGCATATTATATGTACATGGCATAGATTCAAGAGGTTACTTCAGATGCTGTTGATAATTCTGGACCCATCTTTGATACTGAGCCATTGCAAAAGGTACAGACTAATGATGATAACTATAATGTGTTTGCCATTGAAAATGAACATCCTGAGCAACCTGAATCTATTAATGACACATATCTGGAGGAACAAGGTGACACTAACACCACAATTGATTCATTGGATATGTGTAATAATGGATACACGATTGACCAGGATGATGATGATCTTGCTAAAGAACGTAATTTGCTTGCATCTTTAATTGCGAAACTAAAATATGAAATTGATGACAGCAAAAACCGTAATAAATTTTTGGAAACATCAAACAAGGCTTTAGTTGATAAATTGAAAGGTGAAATTAAGGATTTCAAAACCAAAAATAAAAGTTTAGAATCATCAAATAACCATTTCAAAGAAGCAAACAATGAACTGTCAAAGACTAATCAGTTGATGTTCAAAGACCTTAAGAAGTTCCAAGCTGAACTTGATAGATATCATGATGTGAATTATGCTTCAAAGGTGGAAATTGATTGTGCAAAAGCTAAAGGGGATTTTGTCACACCCTGCCAAGGCGGAAACGCGAGGCGCGACGAGAAAGGGAATCATCACAACACATTGGCGTCTATATAGAGAAACTAAAACATGCATAAAACACAAGGTATAGACACGTAGTGTCATGAAAATACAAATAAACATCAACAAAATCCAAAAGGCGTCTGACATTGAAATGAAGGCAGTTCATGCCAACGTCATGACATGCAAACATTCATACATCCTAACAAAGCAAACAATTAACATTCATTATCTAAAACAAATAACAAAATCTAGATAACTACACTTCGCCAGCGACCTACGGTCTATCGAGCCACTTTTCCTAACTTTAATCTCATCCTGCTGAAAACTTGAAAATGATGCTTATACGTCAACACAATGGTTGGTGAGAAACATAGGTTTTCAAACACACATATCCAATTCATTTCCAAAACAATTTAACCAATTACTGTGATTATAAAACAATACTTTTGCATAACAATTATGCTAACTAACATATAAGCTAACATGCAATTCAATCCAATCAAACCAACAAATCATATACTAGGTAGGCGTACCTAGCTGATCCCTAAAACACCAAGCAGACGACCCATATCTCCTTTGGATCATACCAAATCTCTTTCCCTCTAGCTCAGGCCATGGATACCCGAAAGTAATCCTCCTGACTAGGCAACAAATCAATATCACATCACATAACATGTAGCACATAACGCATATCAGTCACATAATAGTCCATGCATTTACACTAACACATAATCACAGAGTAATTTTAAAACTCTTGTCAACTACTTGCATCAATTCCATCCTGACTTTAAAAATGCAGTAAAAAGTGGGACTAAGTATCTCACCAGAAGCTCAAATCGCAGCATTCCAATTCCTATCACGCAACTATACAAATAAATAAACACGGTTACACGCGACCAAGCTAACAGCTTTAGTCCATGTAACACTCATATGATGGATGTCTAAGGGTTTGATTAACCATCATGGGTCACCCCGACACCATGTCCAACCTTAACCACTTTATTAACACATTACAATAGTCAACTACAATTTATTCAAAAATGCAGAATTTTAGTGTATCATTACCACTTAAAAAACATACTTGCTGACCTTAATAAATTATACAAAAAATTCACCTAAGTTCCATTTATGAGATTTACAAGACTACCTAGTGAAAACCTAAGTACCGCCCATTACATGTGCAACTATCCCAAATAAAATCCAACTTCAAAACTGTCCCAATTCGGATCTGATTGCGCACTAAAAAGTATGGCCCTAAATACCCTACTTAGACACATAAATAGAAGCACTACTTCTAGGGTTTCTTTATATACATATTGAACTTAACCTTTGTTGATTGGCTAACCTTAATTCCACTTTTAAGTTAGGGTTTTACCTTCCCAAACATGACCTGATTCTGACCCGTATTTACTGTTTTGATAACTTTTCTTGTTTCGACCAATTGACTAACTTCTCAGACCACAAAATCATACGAGGCCTGCACTTTTTGGAAAATAGACCCTCTGAACTACAATTTAGGCTCTTAAATCATATCAAAACACGTTTCTAACATCTATATATCATCAGTTTAACACACACGTAATTCTGCAAAACCCTAAATCAAGATCTAACACAAACCCTAACATGCAAAATGCATGATCATAACCCTAAACTAACCCTAATCATCATTCCATCATTAAAGCTCATATATAATCTTATATTAATAAACCCTAGAATCCATCATAAGTCTTGTTTTAGCATGATTGAATAATTCTAAACTACGTTAAGCAAACTTACCTCTTGATAATTACATGAATCCTAACACCGGTTTTCTTGGTAACTTCTTGATCAAGATTGCTTGTTTGTCCTTGTTCTTAGGGAGGGAAGTCCTCCATAAGGGTTTTAGGGGTCTGCATTATGTCGTTCTAGGGGTGTAATTGGCTTAGGGAAACTAATACAAATACTACATCAAAATCTAGTCAAACTCCTCTAGATAATGCAAAAATCCATTTTTTTCCTTATCCTTTTATCCCTAGCCGATTTATATCCTATTGTTGTGTGTGTATAAAAATTTATATATATATATATATATATATATATATATAAAATATATGTAACTAAATAATTATTACGATTATAATTTATATTACCTTACATTTCCACAAAAAACTACGCTATTTGGGTAAACCTTTTTACATAAAACGCAACTTACTAATCCTTTCTAAAAATAAACTTTTACCATTTTCACATTCCCTTCCATTTGGAAAGTTTGCTACAAACTCCATATTTCACCCACTTAACATACTCTCACACATATTAAGATTTCCCATGAAGCGCTTAAACACAAAATCATCCACTACTTGACGTATCATTGCATGCAAATACGCCTTTCTTTTCAATATCACTTAATCAGTGAACAAATGGAATACTCTCACCAAACACAAATGCACTCAAATGAGAATTATAATCATACACCTCAAAATGATTCATTTCACAATTCAAACCCTATAGCACACATATATTACACATAGCACACAAGAATCACATAAAATGAACTCTTAGCCATTTCTAAAGGCATCACTAACCTAATTAAATCATAGGTGTCACATAGTTCTACATATTTAATGAGCTACAATTTTGGTGTTGCTTAGGTATAGGTTAAGAGTCCGGGATAGCTCTCCATATTGTAACTTATATATCTAAAATATAGATCCATACAAATATTGGGACCATCTTTACCAATGTTAGAAGAGGCTTAGTTTGGACTAGCCGGTACCCTAAATAACGAGTACATTCTCGTTCCATTGATAAGGACTCAGACAGTAGACTACTAGTATATAAGATGCCATTAAGCAGTAAGGGGTAAAGTCTCTATGAGCTAGGGTTTAACAAGACCACCAGTGCTTTAATCCCTAAGATAGATTATAATCAACAAATGCTTGCTTTATGCGGATGCGTATAATTATGACAGAATTAGCGTTGACTAGCTTAGGGAGTCACCGCCTGAGTCTAGTAAGATAATTCCCTTAGGAGATAAGTCAATCATTGCACTAATAAACAAACCTGCGTTTTATCGGATTATTCATGGTTAATACGTTTTCCTTAGATTAGTGTTTGACCGCTCCTCTATCTTTTGCTCATCTTCTTGTGTGTGTTTATTTCTTTACTTGTCATCAAAACCATAGGTTATCTAACAAAACCTTTGCTATTCTCATCAGGCTGAAACCCCATCCTTGCCCGTTTAGTTTAGGTTTAACTTAGGTTTTAACAAAAATAGAATTAATTAGAATTAACACAGAAACTAAAAATACTGAAGAATTAAGAAAAATAATGTCTCTCGCTCTAAGTGATCGACCCCCTACTTACTAAGAAAAATCACATCTGACCGAGGTACACTGCTCGTTAAAGTGTTGTTTATTGGTAAATCGGCAAAATATAAATATAAAACCTGGTAATCAATAAATTAACCCCTACGCGACAGCACATCAATGTTTTTGCGTCGCTGTGGGCGAGAAGTTGTTTAATGCATTTTTATTTTTTTTTTTTTATTTTTTTGTTTTATTAGTGTTTTCGTTAATATTAATGTACTTAGATTAATTTTGCATATTTTATGTGATTTGTATTCCTGTTTGATTATCAGCATGTTAAATAATTTTATGCATATTTTGGTGCTTGTGTGTTTTTCTGCTTTATTATAGTAAATTCTGTATTTTTTGAGTCGAATACAGAATAACGGCTATTCAACTTCTTGATACGACGTATAAATTTTTTTCATAGAACAATACACGTAAAATTCAACTCTTTCAAACAGTACGGCGTATTCATTTAACTGATATAAGGCGTATTAGCTATTTGACAAATTTTCTTCCTAGCAATTTGATTACAGGTTAAAAATTTGCGACCCCTAACATATACAATGGAGGAGTATAAGAAGGCTGGAGAAGAAAAATCTCGTAGGAGTGGTAAGGTGTATAGACTGGGAAACCGCTAGCGTATGGTAAGATCGGGTATGATGAAGACGATCACGACCTTAGATCTGTGAAACTGAATTTCCAGCTTATAGTCTTTTAATGATTCGGTTAACATCTGAAGTAGCACTCACATGTGAACCCAGTACTTCCTTTTAACGACAAAAAATTAACTTAGAATATCATTTGAACTAATCCAACGATAAAGAGTACATGGTAATAGTATACAAAAGAATCATTTTCCTATAAAAAAAAAATTTTGTTGACAATTTAAAAATGATTCAAAAATGATAATGATAATGTCAAATGTCCTTCGTTCTATCACCTGACCTACGGTGGGTTATATGATGAATTTGACTCACTTAAAGATTTTTGAAAAAGTATTTCCAGCTAATTTGTACATGATGCCTCTAACGTCTAATTTAGATTTCTTAACTGAACCTACTGTAAGTCCTCAACATATCGATGAATTTAATTTGAAATATGATACATCATTGTCCAAACATGATGAAGAGGAACAAAATGTTTTGTACTTTAATGATTTTTTCCTTTCAACAGTAATTTATCCTGGTGGAAGTTAAAATATCGATTAGGACAAATGATAAGGATAAAACGATATCAAACACCTTCGGGGATATGTCCAATCATACCATTAAACTAATATAATAAATACCGATGTTGGGGAGCCTATGCATAAGGGTCAAATACGCCTTTTGGAAACAAAGTCATGGATAAAATCTATAAATTTTTCAAACAGAAACATTTATCAAGGAATTAAATGTTAATATTAGGACTATGGAATCATTTAAACAAAGTGATGTCATTCATTTTCCAAAATCAAGATTTGTATGTGCCATTGTCATCCCATTCGAACCCAAATTGTTTTATTAAGGATGGATTAAAGATGGGGCAAGTCCTAACTTAAAGACTTTTCTGTAAACAAAAGATGCTTGCCAGGAGATAACCCAGAATGTAATTTTCAATTTTTATCAAGTCTGTCTTCCCAGACTGTCTATACGGCGTATCCAAACCCCATGGATACAGCGTATTGACCTTCTAGACGTTATCCAGTCTTTAGTATTAGCCAGTCTATACAAGTTAATCAGTAAATGAATACATCGTATTAAACGACTAACACTACAGGTATCAATACGAGCGTATCTTGGGCATGGATAGCGGCCTATCGACGTTCCTGTACATTTAGGATTTTTACTTCTAAAAACAAAAAAAAAAAGAAAATGAAAAAAAAAAAAATAAAAAGCGAGTCTAACTAGTAAAATACCAAGGTAGAAGCTTGCACTTTGTTTATCATAAGCTTAATACAGGACCTTACTGAAAGAAATCAACAACGTTGATGGAGTATTTATAAACCTAGAAATCATGAAGTGTTGGAGTCTTGAAATCACCCAAGACTGTTTGTTTAACAAATTCCTTCCTCATTACTCACATGTAGGAATCTACCAGCAAAACATCAGGAGAATTCCATTCTAATTCTTTTAATTCTTGTTTTTCAGATTTTATCATATACAATGAGTACGTTGTATAATTCAAGTGAGGGGATATGGTAATTAGAATTATACCTTGTCCTTATATTACACATAAAATGCTTTAAATTAAAAAAAATTCAAGCATACTTTTGTGAAATTAAAGTTCCATAACCTGCACATAATAACCCTTCTTAGATTTGTGAGAGATTTAAGACATAATCCGTTTCAAATGTTACCGCAAATTACACAACAAAATGATGTGGTTCGGTGATGTTAAACTTTAGAACTTGGCTTGTATATCTATCGAGGACCAACAAAAATGGAGTATTATGGATTTAGATGGAGTAAATAAGTTTTAAATTGGCGATTTTTTTTTTAGAGTACACCCCAACAGCCTATACATGATGTTCTATTTAACAAACTACACTTGTTAGTTCATCCCGTATAAACCTTTATTGTTACTCGTTATTATAAGGTTTAAAGATACCCCTTGATTCTTAAAAAATTACATAACATATATATATAAAATTAATATATATATAATAAAAATATATATATATATATATATATATATATATATATATATATATATATAACTAAAATACCAATTATCAATAATAGTATAGTAATAAGTATTCCGTAAGGATTTGAAAAGATTACTTTTATCCAAAGTAAAATCCAAAACCTTCCCGAGTCATATCCCGACGAGATGCGAATTGAAAATCGAGGTTAAGTTCGTGATCGCATGATTGAATATTTTAAGATTTTGATTTGGTTTCCTATTTCTAAAAATATAAATGCAAAACATAAAAAGGCAAGCAACAATTACGACAATTAAAAATAAAACACGAAAACGTTAACGGGAATTTAAAAACGCGACAAGTAAGCAAGTAAATCAAAATTTAACCCTAAAAATGTTTTTTTTATTTTTTATAAATCCTAAATGACTAAAAATAATTTTAGAAAAAAGAAAAAAGATTTTTTTGACCTTTAATTTATTAATTTATAATTAACAACATTTTGAATCTAAAAATGCATAAAAAACTATAAACAAATTATAAAAAATCTGAAAAATTCATGAAAAGTACTTTGAACAAATCTAAACTTAAGAAAACTAAAATGGGAAAATAAGCTGAAACAAATAAGCAGTTAAAAAGAAAATAAGCTTAAAACTAAAAAGTGACTATATAATTTAAATGATGTAATGTAATAAACGAAAAAGACCCCAGGGCAATTGGCATGAAGAGTGCGTGTTGAGGTGTTGGTGCTATGAAGGAGAGGTCACAGGTTCGACCCCTGTGGCCTCTCTTTTTGGAAAAACATTTTTTTAATTTCTTTTTGCAAAAAGCTAAAGTTAAGACGAAAATAAGCAACTTTGATAAAAGAAATTTTTGACAAAACTCAAAATTAAGCTAGAAAAAGCTTATTGAAAATGACAGTTTAAGCTAAATCTTACTAAAAGACCATAGCTTAAAACTGTTTGTGCTATATGGACTTTATAAGCAAAAGGAATTCAAATAAGCTGATGACAACTCTCAAGCTAGTTTAAATAAGCACTGAGGATTTGAAAATAAGCAGACAAGATAAGCTAAAAAGCATTTAAACAGCTAAAAGACAGATAGCTAAAGACAGACTTCAAAAGAACATTTTTAATGACTTTTTAGCTAAAAAGAAATCTAATAAGCACTTAAATAAAGCTAAAAAGTAAAAACAGCTAAAGAACTAGACACCTTTAACACAGATAGGCTAAAAATAAGCAAACTAGGAGAAGACATAAGCTAAATCAGATAGAATGCAAATGACAGATTTTACTAACTGTTTTTGGCTTTTTGGTACTAAAGTGACAACTTGCAGACTAAAATTGAGACTCAAAAAGGAATTTTGACCAACTAAATACTCAAAATAGATGAACTTTGGACTATCATAAGCTAATTTAAAACAAAAGTTATCACAATTAAGCTAAGCTTTAACCACTATTAAATCTGCAATATAGGACTTTTAAGCTTAGACCAAATTCTTTAACCTGCTTGACTGATTTGTTGTTAAAGTGCATAAAGAATGTTTAACCAAAGACAACTCTCAACAAATTGACAGTGATGCATTAGAAACTAAATGTCGGTAACCCAAGAATCACTTACACTTCATTATGATAAACAAGAAAAGTAAGATTGGATGATGAGAAGAATTATAGAGAGAGAAACTAGAGAGAGAAAGTAGGGAGAGGATAAAGTTTTAGGTTGATTGACGTGTGTAAGATACAAAGAAACCAACAACCCACTCTCTAACATGGAGAGGGTTAAATACCCAATGTGGGCTGGCCTATAGAAGGCTTAATGGGCCGTGGGTTTATCTTGGGTTGGGCTCGAGTTTACTTGGGCTTTCGCCCGATATACGTGACCTATTAGATTACATTAAATGAGCCCAATACCCATTCTAGCCTATTACAACATTTAATATATAAATGACCGATATCCTAATATAATTTAATGAACGAACTTCCATTTGTTCGACTCATTAATTTTTGATGTTAATAATCTCCCCCGAAGTGAGTTACAGTTTGGACTCTCCCTTCGTGAGATCAATGAGATTGCTTTTGTTATTAAGCTCTTGTCTTTGTCTTGTCTTTGTCTTGTTGTAGGCCTTGTTCCTTACCAAGCTTCTAATCTTTGATCATTTAGCCATGTCATTGTCTTTTGACTATCGTCTTTGCGTCCGAGGATCTTTAAATCATTACAATTCCGTCTTGATCTTCTTTGACACCTTGTGATACTTGTGCGTCTTGAACCAACATGCTCATAACTTGCATCATCTGAAAGCTTGATAACAATCTCCCTTGGATAGACTTGATATCATTGAAGGAAGATCTTTGTATAACAGAGTTTGGGCGGAAAGTCCTTTTGTCTTTAATTCTTGATGCTTTCATGATTCTTGAATCTGCGATGCTAATAAGTATGTCTTTGTAGTTTGAGCATGAGCATGTGTGTATGATCCGACTTCAGCTGGAATAAGGGAGCATACCATCTCCATCATTATGTATCCTGAAAAAAAAAAAAAGTTAGCAATAAAGCGGTGGGCGAATATGGCTTTCATTCCATCCGATTGTTAGATTCACCATCGATCTATAGACCGTTTATCAGTAAAATACTGTACCCGTGATCACTGGTAGAATTCAAAGAATCTCCTTGACAGGGTTTCCAGCTCAAAGCTAGGATCTTCTAACACAGATGTATTAGATTTACCAGCTTGCTAGCTCTCATTAACTGGAACGTCTCAAACAAGACAACACAGTAAAGTGATATATCAGATAGATAATAATCTTTTTGATTAAGCCCATCAATTCATGTTACTAGAAGCAGTTAGATTTCACAATGAATCGTCACCATCGATTCTTTCTAGTTGACACAAGTTTTGATTCATATATAATCTCCAAGTCACTACCAGAGAGCTTGTTTGAGCTGGCTAAGCAGAATTTCCATCTTCATTGTGATACATAAGTATCACTCGGAAGTTCTGGCAAAAAAAAACAATCACAAGGATATATACCGAAGTACTCTTGTTAACAGCTTTGACCTAATTGGTTGAATATGGGGGGGGGGGGGGGGGGAGTAGGGGGGGGGGGGGGTTGGGGAGGTGGGGGGGGTTTTAAGGAAATATGGGTCCTAATAATTTATATGGATCTCTTGGCTCTAGACCGATTTTGCGTTTTGGTTATAGTAATAGGAGGTGTGAGCAGACTCCACCTATTCAATATCAAACTATCTCGGATGAGAATGTCCATTAGAAGTCATAGTTGTCACCGTGACAAATGAGAACAAGTGTCTGTTGAGAGAAACGTGAATGGCTGGGAGGGTTGTGCATTGCAATCACTGGTCCATATGTCGTCATTCAATATTCATCAGCAATCAACATTGTGATCCTGACAACATATGTATTGACCTGGTTTCTGCCTAAGTTGTGTAGCTACTTTCTTAGATCCTTTCTCATACTTTTCTTTTTAATTCTTCAACCCCTTCACTGCTTAAACCAAGGGAAAAACGTCATTACTAACACCTTTGTGTAATTGTTCTAGAGTGAGCTCAATCTTATTCAGCATTCTTCCCTTATACATATTCATCTCCAATCATACCTAAAGGAGGGGAGTGGGGGGGACTGCTATTTCCTAACTATGGAGTGCCTTGGTAATCCCTCCTGTGTTCTGGTTGGATCATATGAAACAAAACCTAACCTTACAACCGTTATGACTTCAAATCGTCGTGAAATAAGATGTTGTAGGGTATGAGATCGAACCATAAAACCTTATTTCGAAAGAGTATCAAGCACTTTGAGTCGATAAGGATTCAACTTATTAAATTTTCAAGATCACATTTAAAATACTATTTCTCCCCTTATTTTAAATACTAAGTTCACTTATTTGGGAAATACTTTGTGATTAAAATTGTGTCTTGAAATACCATTGGGAAAACCTTTTATACTTTGCCTTAAGTAAATGTGAAACATTAACTTACTCCCGGCTCGATTTTTACATATGTATGACACAAAAACCAATGATACCAATTGTAAAATGAATATAAAATTGAGGTGTTAGCATTGTTTAGCACATAATTTTAAAAAGATTATTAATTGACATCGAAGAATTCTGAAAAATTAAAGCTCAACCACCTAATCAGCTTATATAACAATCAATCTATTTATAGTCATTATTATTCCTTAGATGTTATTAAGACCTTTTATAATGTGTTGAATACATAAGAATTGTCATGTTATGATGTATCCAACAATCATTAAAACATTGTTTTTCAGAAAACTCCCCCTCAAACATTGACTCATTTAAAAATGACACCAAATGTAGAATAATTGTTTTGTAAAACAATATGAGGGATGGAGTGTTGAACACGCAATTTTGAAAGATTTTGAATTGTCATTGAGAAATTCTTGAAAAATTATGTTCAACTTTTTGAAAAACCAATTGTTAGAAGACTTCTCTTCTAACTTTAAGGATAAGCGCACTGAAACGTACACTCTCCTTTGTCGTTCGGGTCCGAGTTGCAATCTGAGAGTGATTACAAGTCATCAAGAAAAATTAGAAATGACATGTTTTGAAAACATTTGAAACTCCTGTTCGAACTTCATTTACACGCCCGTTTGATCTATTTAATCACCAATTCATAGGTATCGTAAATGTTATCGATTCCAAGAGACGATGTCGAGAAGAATATTTTTTGAACATTTCGATTTCTGATATTTTGATTTGTATGTTCATTTAAGAATTTTATAATATGTATTTTTTCTTTTTTCAAACTAAGTAAGGATGATGTTTGATGTAGTACATAGTAGATTATTAGTCAAAACCTCCAGTTCTGCTAGTCAAACATCTCATACCAATTCTCCTGACAAGATACTGAAACCTATCTCCTGATAGGCTTTAGTAAAGCATATCAGCAATTGGTTATTCAGTTCTGACAAAGTACAAATCAATTATAACCGTTTTCACCTGTTCCTGATGAAATGATTACCGATTTATGAAGTGCCTTGGTACTTAGTAGCTGCCCGGGTTCTTCATGAGATTGCTAATGGCTGACTGAGAGAAGCAATACAACGGGTATTTTTTTTGTAGTTGAAGCCAAATCTGAAGCTGTGTCCATCATCACATTACTTGAGCACAACTTGCAGATAACGCCACGAATTTCAGCCCTCTGCATGACATTCTAGTACAGTCGTTGCTTCTTGACATCACAAGTTACTAACTATCACCTAGTAACTAGTATTCCCTCCGAAGTGCTATTGCGATATCAAACGCAACCGCATGATCGGCATCTAAAAAGCTTGGTAGTTCAAATCTAGAATCTTCAGATACCAGAGTCATTTTAAGGGGACCCGTGCTTAAGTATCGAAAAGATCCTATTTTACCTCTTGGAGTGTTTTTTTAGTCGTCTTGTCTTGCTATCTTGCACAATAACATACATGTCTTGTACTAATTCCTGGTTACTAGATGTCAGATACAAGAGTGACCTGATTTTTGCTACGTATTGTCAGTAGGTCTACGGGTTTTTACCACACAGTTCAGCCTCTAATTTAGGTTTCGTAGCCATTGGTGTACCAATCTTTTGTCCTTTCTTCCATACCAAGTTTTTTAAGAAAATCTCTAAGTGTACTTGGCCTATTGATAAAAATACCTCGTGGGATTGGTAGATCTGAAGTCCCGTAAAAAGAATTCATTTCCCCTATTAAGGACATCTCAAATCAACTGGCATTAAATTTTCAAAATCGTTTAGAAAATTTTAGGGTTAGTAGAAACAAAAAATAATGTCAGTCAACTAACATTTGCACAAGTAGAATGTCCTCCCTGGTATTTTATCTAAATAGGTCGAGTCAATGATACAATTTAGTACAAACCTAAGGAAATGCAGTGACTTTTGAGAGATTTACATCTTACCAACTCTCGAGCTTGTTTGAATCCATATAGCGCTTTCCCTTATATAGTAAACTTTTTCTGGATTATCATGATCAACGGATCCCGATTGGTTGTTGCAACATAAACCCCTCCCTTCAATGGACCATTAAAAATGCCATTTTTCACGTCCATCTGAAAATTTGGAAAAGACTTGTGTGCAGCATATTACAAAAATACGACAGCCTCCAAACGAGCACTGGATCAAATCAATTCTCCGAATCAATACCTCTTCCTGTAGCATCACCCTTTGCTACAAGACCGTGCATTGTTGGTTCGAATTACAGTTTGGTCTTCATCCTTTTTGAGTTTTTCCATAACACTTTAACGCTTGATTACGTTCTTGCCAAATGGTTTTTCAACGAGTTCCCGACTTGTAGTCTGTCACACTGATGAATGTTTCATCCTGCATTGCTTCTATCCATGCAGAATCAGCCATTAGCGACCTTAATGTTTTGTCGGTTCTGTAGTACTCATAGTGAGAGTGCGAACATAAACCAATTCAGGAACGGTTGCAAGTTGTCGTCTTTGTTTGCACTGGGCAAGGATGGATCTCCACAGAACTTGATTAACGGGTGATCTTTTGTCCATTGGTAAATGGAAATCTTGAGGTTGGATGAAGTTTGCACATTTGAATTACCAATTAACGCGTGAGAATACTCACATTTTCTTGTACCGTTTGTACAGTAAGGATTGGTAAATTTCTTCTTTGATAATCATTTTTTCCCCACATGAACATTATACGGGATTTGATGGTTCTGATGTAGGTAAATATTTCCTTGTTGAGGAGGTTGTTTCTTTGTATGAGTAGAATTATCGGTGGTAGAATGAAGCATGTCTGACACGAGAAGTACCAATTATTGAAAAATCATCTGTACAAAGGACCGAAAAGAAGGATCAAACTCCTTTTGTGAGGAACTGTTGTATCTGCAGAAGGGACAAACATTTTTTGAGTAGTTCTGGTGCGGGGTCAGGGTGCCCTAATCTAACGCCTTTTTGTCGTTGGGGTAGCGAGGCCTGAAGTTCTTTAGCAATAGACTCTCAAACATCGCTTGATCTCATCAAATCTACAAGAGAAGTCATGATTCAACTTATCAATCTTGTCTCTTGTTGTAAGACACGATAACACATTGACTGAGTGGATTGAATCTACCAAAAATGCAACGGATCCCCTTTTTCTTTCATCTTATCGTAAGTTCTCACCATCTCTGATTAGGGTAACAAGTGTAAACAAAGATGTAAATGTGTTTAATTAAGGGTTTTTCGTCAATAATGATGTGATATGCCGTTTTCTATGAGTTGGAATGATGATTGGGTCTAATATTTGAGTATAGGCATGCGGTTACAATTTGCTTCAGCCCAAAAGAATATAGGAAGTTTTAGAAGGCTGAAAAGCATCATTCTAGGCAGCCTCAACAAGAGTGCGGTATCGTCTTTCGACAATATCCGTTTTGTTTGGTGTTCAAGGTTGAAGAAGTGTGATGCTCAATTCCTCTTCTTTTAAAGAATGCATATGTGTGTCATTTTAAGAACCAGTGCCTTCTTTCAGTGAAACAAAAATTTACAGGGGCATGAAGATTTCTTTTGGATCATCGTGAGAAAGTTCTTTATAAAACTTATATCGTTGTTTCATCCTTGGAACATATAAAAGTGTCCAAGTATATCTTGAGTAGTCATCGATAATTACCATAATATATTTCTTCCCATTTATGCTAGCAACCCGCATTGGACCACATAAGTCCATATGAAGCAAATTTAACCGTCCTTTAAACTGAACGTACTTGGACTTGAATGAACTTCGTTTTGCGTAACTCCACTTCACAAGAGGAACATAGTTGATCCTTGACATACTTCATTTTGGTAAACCAATCATCAAACATCCTTCTTTGACAGCAAGTTGTATGTAGTTCGAAGTTGGGGAGATGAGAAAATCTTCGATGCCAATAACCATTGCTGAGTTAGTGGATGCTTTAAGCCATGAGACAAATTGGGAGTTGATGAAAGTTGTTTCTTTAAGAGAAAATTGTATAGTGATTCAAAGTTCACGATTACCGTTATAGTAAAGTCCACTTTCCCTGAAGAAATCACTAACACACACTAGATTTCCAAAATGCAACCTCTCAAAACCGCATCAAGAATTGCCAGACTGAGAAAAGATTGTGATTGAGACCTTCGACATAGTAAACCCTGTTGATCGTAATATTTCCTTGAACCAAATCTCCATAACCAAGAATTAGAGCAAATTGATCATTGCCAAAATGAACAGTACCCAAATATTTTTCAACAAAATTGCACAGCAGTGATAGATACCCCTCCTGTGCTTTGTGCATTCCGAATTCAATAATGAAATAGGATTAGTTGTAAAATCTGCAGAGAATTAGAGGACTGATGGAATACATATAAATTGGATCCTAAAGTGTTTGTGAGTTTTATAGACATTAGTTTTTCCTAGATACATTATCTATGCAAAAACTAACTTTCTTAGTCACACTTTCAGACCTAACTTTAGTACCCATTTCTTATTTTTGTCCCTACGAAACCATGTATAAATGCTAATGGGACATTGTTATGCTATCCACCATTTCCACCGCCTTAGCTAGTTTTTCTATATAGCATCCTATAGTAACTTTTAGAATTTGTGGTATGGTTCTGTATCAACTGTTTTCTTAAGGTGTTTTGAGCAACAGATTTGTTCGCTTGACTTTTGGTTTTTCTAAGTACAAATCGGGCACACATTAGCATCTTAGTTTCCTAGCATTCACTCATTCCAAAACTTAGAAACACAAGCATCATGATTTTTAATTAAAGCCACATTACCACAATAGCACAAACAGCATTTAACAATCGAAGTTCTAGGAATTTAAACTAGTCATTACACGCATTTACATGACTTGTATGACTAGAAAAATACTAGAAAATCAGGGTTGTCATTCTACTTCAGTCATCTCAACTTTACTTGTATATGTTTGGCAAGACCTTATCTTTCATTTGATTGCTCCTAGGCTGTGGTCTGCTAACATTAGTTCTGTGAGATACTCCTATAGATGTAGACACTAGAGGATTTGTATTCTAGATGTCTGAGCAATTGTGGTGCTCTAGTTTTGTGTTAGTACACTTAAAATTCGTACAAGCCCTGGTATAAATCACATTTGAGGTTTTTTCTTACACTTGCGTTGCTGTTTGAGCAAAATTTGTGGAGTGACTGTTTGATAAACCCTCTGACTCATTAGTTTTTGAAACCGACTTTCTATACAAAAAGAGTTCTCTCAAGACATCTGAAAAGGAGCTCGGTTTTCCCTAAACCTGATGGTTTTGGAATCCTTTGAGCATTGTGTGTTAGTCCGGAACAACCAGATGGTTTATCAAACTTAGTGTCCATAGATTTTCCTTTGCATTTTTCAATGAGTTTCTTTAACTCACTTATTGCAATGTTCTTGTCTTGCAGTTGAGCTTTCAAATCTTGTATTTCAAAATATTGTTCACGTTCCTTTCAAAATACATTTGACGCTTTTTCTTTGCAAACTGTGTCATTTTTCAGTTGTTCTTGACATTGTTGTACAAGAGAATTCAAAGAAATTGAAAAAGTGTTTTTCTAATTTAGCAAAACTATCGTAAAAGCTCAGTGTAAATTCTCTATACTTACCAAGTTCAGTTGTTCAGAAAAGCTTTGTGCAAGACAGTCCATTCCCTGACTTTATGAACAAAAAGGCCTTGTAAGTGAGTTATCTCATCTAAATCAATAAGATTGCAAAAGGAACACAAAATATCATTAACACACATTCTTGCAAAAAGCATGAACATACGAGGTATAGAAAATGTCCTGCCTTAATCAGATCAGTTTCATCAATTTCATCTTCAAGAGATTCAACGTACTTTAAATCAGCATGCATTTCTTGCTTAAGTTCATGAACAAATGCGAAACTATCATTCTGAGTCTTAAGGGCAAGGGGCATCAAACATGTCTTAATTAGGATTTCCATATCTTGAGCAGTTGGGGAACGAAGATGAAGACGGTCGTTTGAATGTTTTACCCACGCTTGATCGACAATTTCTTTCAAATGATTAATGTTATTCGTTATGACATTGTATGCTCTAAACTTTTGCTATGCGATTTGACACTGTAAAAAAGCGATGTTCATATGAAAATATTTGGTTTTTTTTTCACAAATGATTTTCTCCACATTTTCTTTCTTATTTCATTTGCCTGTGCGAACTGAATTTCATAATGCTGAGTCGGGGGTTTAAAAATTTCATAAAGACTATTTTCCCGTGTGTAGTCATAAGGTTTGACTAAGTCTTTATTCAATTTTGAGCGACTCTCTTCTTCAAGAGTCAGAATCTCTTCCCTATCAGGGATGAGTCTGTTTGCAGGATCAGATTGGTCATGTGGGATCTCATACAAACATGGTTTCTCATATTGAGCCTTTTTGAGGTACATTAGATTGGCAAAGGTAGGTCTTCCATTAAATGTAGGGCATTTGGGTGCTAACATATGAATGGTTTGGATTGATTGACTTCTTTTGTAAACAATTTCATTTAAAAACTTTATTTGGTTTTCCATTGAAATCATTTTGTCAATATCTTTTTCTTCTTTAAGTTTCAAATCCGTTATTACCTTTTATTAATCCTTGACAGGACCATCGTAATGTGCTGGTTTAAAAGACTCTGTTTGACTAACTCATCATGTTTCTCTTTGACAACTGAAATTTTGTAGGCTTTAACTTTTAAACCTTCTTTTATGTCAATTTCCTTTTGAGCTAATAGTCCTAGAGTTTCATTTAACTTATGTTCAAGTTTCTCATAGTCAACAGTACGATTATTAAAGGCCATGTACTCCTCAAGCTCAGTCTGTTTATTTTGAAGTGCAACTAAACAACTATCCCGAATACTATTAGATTTCCCTTAGAGATCTACTCGTTTCCGCAAGAATGATTAGGCACTCGAGTTAATTTCTTGAATCAATGTTTTCATTTGCTTTCTTTAATTGCATTTGCTTTCTTTAATTGCTTTTGAATCTTTTTGTTTTCATCGACATCAAGTTTTAAATTTGCAATTAAATTAGCAAGTGCAACACGCTCATCATCACATTCTACATCATTTTGGTCCATCTTGAATATCATTATCAACATATCCGGTTGAGTCAGACAATGACATTCTATCACCCGTTTCCACTGCACATGTGTAACTAATGGAATCAGATATGCTCAAAATTTTGTAATTCCATGGCAGACCCATTATCGACAGTATCGTATTGTACCTTTTTCCAATGGGCTAAAAAGTCAGTCCTAAGTCCTGCATTAGGAACCACCTGGATCTTTGCCATGTAACTGTAATGTGCTTCCAATTCTTGTTCATCAATTTCTTCATCCGTGTCTGCTAGTCAGTCAGATTGCTCTGCTTAAAGTTGTATACCTTTCTCAGCTTGTTTACACAGCAACATCTTTTCCTTGTGATACGTGGGAGTCATTAAACCTTTGAGTTCTGCATTCCTTAGCAAAGTGACCAAATTCCTTGCAGTTAAAACACTGTATCCCAGACTGTTGCACTACTTGACCACCTACAGTTTCTCTAGCCCCAGCAACATTTACTGCCCTCTGATTCCCAAACTGTCCAGTCTGATTGTCATTCTTGTACCTTAGAGTAGTATCCACATTCTTGTTTCTAGTGTTTGAGGAAGTTCTAAGGTTGTTGTTGGTAGGTTTGTAGATCTTCTTGAAATACTTTTCAATGAGTGCTAAATTCCTTTGCATTTCCTTATCCTTCTGAGGTTGTTCAGGATCATTGACTTCTTTAGAAGCTGACTTAGATGGAGGTGTGATTGGTTTGGTTGTCTCTTTGCCTTTGTGTCTTGTAGTTGCATGAGATATAGATGGAAGTGAAGCTTTTGATGTTGGTGCAGATGATTTGTGAGACTTTGATGTTTGATAATATGGATCTTGATATGGTTGAGCAGTAGCAACAAGTGATAATGGGTTAGCATTCTTGGCTATTCTTTCAGCACGGAGTTCATTAACTTCCTTTTGATATTGTTTCAGAATGTCAAAGAGCTTGTGATATGAAACTTTATCCAACTTGTGTTGTTGCTTGACAATTGTTACAAACCTTGACTATTCTGGTTGAAGTTGTTAAAGAAATTGAACATTGACTTGCATCATAGCAACTGTCAAATTATTTCTTATCATTTCATTCATCAGCTTGTAAAACCTTGTGTAATATGACTCAATTGTTTCTCTATCGTAAGAGGTGAATTGTCCAAACTCCCAAAATAAGTTTGTCTTGACATCTTGAATGTTGAGTGATTCACCTTGTTATAGCCTTTCGATAGATTCCCTCATTTCATGAGCTGTCTTGCATGCATCAACAGTTGAGTATATTTCATCTCCAATTCCAGTCAATATCAAATTAATCGCTTCCTTTTCTGATTCAAAATGAGCTTTGTTTTCAGGAGACATATTCAAGACAGTCTCAACTATTGTTCGTTCAGGAACTGCTAGAGAATTATCCGTTGCAGGTACAACTGGAATTATGACAGTAGTAGGAGTGTAAGGACCTTCGAGAATGCATTTCCTCAAGGCATCACCATTTAGTCTTGTATCAATGTGTCTTAAGAACCGTGATCGCCATTGTGCATATCGTCTTGTTGCAAGCATTGGTGGACGATTCCGTGAACCAGCTGCCATGATGTTGTTATGCATTTGACTGTCAGTTGTGGAAGTTACAATTGGAGTTGTCATGATGAATGATTGTTGAATTATGAAGTGAAAATGATTGAAGGATCTTAAGTAGATGTGTTGTGATTGAAGTTGTGGTAAAATGAATACAATTAACGTCCACGGGATTTTACAAGTCTATGATTAAAACCGAGAAAAAGAATCGAGTCTTTCGCGGGATTTTTCAAAATCAATAGAAAACCGTGAATGTAAATTGATTGAGATTAAGGTTTGTTTGTTGTGAAGTAATTTTCTTTTAAATCCTTGTTGATGATTGTGGTTCGAGTTTGTCAAAGTCTGAAGCAGCAAACCTCTACGGAAATGGTTAAGTCTCTAAGGAATTATGACAAATTGCTAACGAGTTTTAAAATTGGCAGAGTAACGTTTAGGAATTCGCTTAGATAAGGTCTTCAATTTATCCGTGTCACATCTTGCTAATACAACTCGCTAAAATGAATGACAAGTTGCTAGATGAAAGTCTCTGTCAACTCGCTACTTTGGAAAAATTTGGGCAGCCTAACGTTTGACTTTGACCTTGGAAAATTTCTTCAAAGTACCTGCTAACTTGCTACTGACAACTCTCTACTATGCTAACTCTCTACTTCTGATAACTCGCTATCTGATAACTCTCTACTTCTAATAACTCGCTATCTGATAACTCTCTACTCTGCTAACTCTCTACGTTTGATAACTCTCTGCTTCTGATAACTCGCTGCTCTGCTAACTCTCTACTTCTGATAACTCTCCATCTGATAACTCTCTACTTATGATAACTCGCTATCTGATAACTCTCTACTCTGCTAATTCTCTACGTTTGATAACTCTTTGCTTCTGATAACTCTCTGCTTTGCTAACTCTCTACTTCTGATAACTCTCTACTCCTGATAACTCTTTACTCCTGATAACTATCTACTCCTAATAACTCCCTACTCTGCTAACTCTCTACTCTGCTAACTCTCTATGTTTGATAACTCTCTAAAGATGTCACTTTTGTACCTGTTGTACCTGTTTGGATTATAACAAACAAACAAAAGAAGTTTGACTGATCTTAACTCTCTACCAAGAACACAAGACAACTCTCTAGTATGAACATTTTGAGAAACTTTCGAATAAGCTCAAAAACCATAATAAGCTATCGATATAAGCTGGCCAACTTCAAAATAAGATACTATGGCACGTTTAGAACACAAAAGTACACACCTTTTTCGAATCTAACCACAAACAAAGCCATAAATCTTTATTTTTTTCAAAATTTTCAAACAAAAAAAGATTATGTTTGATTCTTGAATAAGCACGTCTAAGCTATGAATAAGCTAGGAAGCTTAAGCTAAACACCACCTAAGAACCAATAAGCCAAAACTTAAAAAATTCGTGTGCTTTTGTCTCAAATAAGCCACGAAAAATTTTAAATTTTGAGCTTGTTACCACAAAACAACCACTAATCTACCCGAGGCTCTTGATACAAAATGTCGGAACCAATTTAATCTCTTCACTTCATACGTTGTTACATGGATTATACAAGAAAATAAGAAGAAAATAAGAAGAAGTTTAGATAAGAGTTTAGTGAGAGAAAGTAGTAAGAGAAACAAGGAATGGGAATTTACTTGCAAGAAACAACAGTTTGACCAACTGAACAACCACCTCTCCTTCTGAAAAGGTGTATTTATACTTAACGCAAAAGGTTTACATACCTTTGGTAGTTTTTCTACGGGCCGGGCTCTCGGGATTATGGTGCTTTTGCCCCGATTACTATGTGACCGATTTACTAAGTGATAAGAGGCATTAGGATAAACCCCTGTTTTTTTAGCCTTAATTTGTTATGGTCATGATGATCTCCTCGATCATATAACTACCCCCACACCCTTGCTAGGCACTCATTTCTAGTGAAAGATAGTACACCCCTCTAAGCGTATCCTTTTCACGGTCTTCGTCATTTTCCGGTGGATTCTGGATTATTAATGAAGAGCATTGCTTACACCCCACCAAAATGTTACACCCAAATCGCCTTAGCCTTCCGTGTATATACTCTTGTAAGTCAATTACTTACCTTGAATCCAAGCTAGAAACATCAAGAAAGCCATCACCATCAATCCTTGATTCCTACTCAATTATCATTAGAATTACCTATCAATATATAGATATACTATCATTATCAAGGGTTTATACAACCTATTAATCATACTCAAATTCCATTCTTTAATCACATATGATCATATCTTGATCATATGATTAAATCCCTTATTTCCTTACACTAACCATTTACCCACATTAATAAACATCTCGATACTTATTTTAGAATATCAATTACCCAAACCCCCAATTTGGGTACATGAACCCTAACCCTTAATTCTTTAATTACTTCAAGATTAGGATTACTTACCTTGTAGGATCATTGGTATAAGCTTATATCTTGAATTGGGACCTCAATTCACCTTCAAATCATACTTAGCAATTTCTCATCTTTTTCCCTCTCTTTTCTTTCTCCCTGGGTCGACACTTACCAGACACACACATGGAATCTGTGTAGAAAACTCCAGAGATATTTCTAAATATCTCTGGTTAGTTGGTACTTTGGCCAATTGGCAAAATAAGTCCCTCAAGTCCCTTTTCTTATATATTTGGCCATATCAACTTTTATAGGTTATTAAATACTTATCAACTTTAGTCCCTTAAGTCTAAATCTTTTATAAATGTGACACATTAACTTTCTAAACCCATTTACATATTACTTATACTTATAGTTTGACTATCAAATTTGACTAACCAATCACGTAACGTCTTCCAACTTATAAAAGTCATAGTCAAACTCATTCTTATGGCATTCTCGTAAATATATACTTAAAAACCAGTTTTGGGGTGTTACAAGTCTATCCCCCTTATTTAGATTTCGTCCCCGAAATCTCTTCGTCTAACATTAACCATTACTTGGTCACATTTACTCCACATTTCATCTTAGTACTCTAAAGTGTATTATTAATTAGTTGCATCAACCTACATGGTTTTGCAACTCTAGCCATGTTATCATACCTCTAATTATCCTTGTCCCGTTCTAATTCTTGCTCTTTCCTATCATACTTACATTCTTTTCTAATGACAATCGTCATATAGGTGACATTCACAACTCATATTCTATCACTTTAATAACTTTTTCTCTATACCATTACATTCCCATTCATCTATTTTCTAAAATTTCATCAATAATTACATGTTACTTGAGAAATTTCATTATCTCATCTTTTCATTAGCTAACATTAGTTTATGCTTTCTTATTTATCATAATCATCTTGACCTTCTTTTTATCATTTCCATTATAACAATTTACCTTCGTTACTTCTTTTTAATGAAATCCCATCACAGACTATAAGTCACTTGAGAATTTTCAATACCTTTGTCTTTATACACTTAAACATCAACTAATACTTTCACATTTCACTTAAGGGTGTTAATACAACTTAGCGACCTCCATAGCCACTACTTATATTGAAACCATGCCATAAGGCATTTTATAACTTCAATTCAACTTTCATTCTTAGTCTTATACTCTTAACGTCTTAACTTAGCTCTCCCTCTAAAGTCTCTACTAAAGGTTGTACTCTAATTCTTATTTTAGCTATCTTATTTCCTATGACGTCTAACTAATTTTAGGCTCTCCTCTTCTACTTCTTTAATTCTTCTCATGCTATGCCGAGAACATATAAGCTCACGCATCTATACCTCTTTATTTACATTAAGAAGCGTCACAGTCAATGCAAATAAGGAAGTATAAACTTATGATTCGGTGATTCATAATTTCTTTATTTAAACGAAGAGGCATCCCAATCCATTTAAATAAGGAGATTATGAATCATCCTACTTACATACTTCCAACATAACACTCGAACTTTCTTAAGTCTTCATTACTTTTCATTCATCTCATATTACTATCTCATTTACTTTCGATATCATCTTTAATAGTCTTGGATCCAATCTCCTTAACTTTTTTTTCCACAGGAAACTTGGCTTTCTCCCCATAAAGATATGCCCATTACCGATACCCTTGTGGTATCACCAACCTTTACTGAGCATTGGACCTAAGCTATGTTTAATTTATCATTCTTTACCATTTTCATTATCTACATACCTTTCTAATCATATACTCTTTCATTTCCATTTTTATTGCCTTACGCAATTCTAGCTCACACTTTATCCATCTTTCTTTATATTATGCAAGATCTAATTGATACTTGTTATTTTCATGTATTACATATACGTATATGTTTACACATTTCATTTGTCATTCTCTTGACAACCTCACATGGGCAATTTTTTTCAATTTCTATACCAAAGCATCATTTAGTTCGCTTAACTTTTCAAACGTAGACCTGACATATGTTATGCTTAGAATATGCTCACTTACTTTACTTTATTCATCAATACATTCCATTCATTTATTTACATGATTCTAATCATTCTTTACCATTCATTCGTTGGTTTAACTTAAAGTACACTAATCTATCCATTTTACTTATCATACATCTCTTTCATATATCAACGAGACTGCATTCCTTATTTATCATTCATATTCCTCTCGTACTTAATCATATCATACCATCGCATTATACTTTATTATGTTTTCTACATTATGACTTATCATACTTCATCCTTTTATTAGTAATTCATATAAGTTATACTCTCAATACAATGATTCTTCTTTAAGTAACTTTTTCATAGTTTAAACATCTTCACATTACTTAGCTCATACTTACATACTTTCGTCATTACTTATTAAAATAAAATCCTATACATTTATCTTAGCTTAAGCATTTCTTAAACTCATATCATCGTATACATCTTAACTTACTTATATATTTAAATAATCTACCATAGACCTTAATTTACATTACATAAACATATATTTCTAAACTTAACACTTGTCCGATAAGAGTTTCTCATTCTTAGTCGAATTCATAATCCCTTTAAGTCTATAGCAAAATATCATAAATCACATTTCAAATTCATCCTATACCCAAACATTATCATTTTATTGCCGCAAGCACAAAATCTACTTTATAACTAAGGCATTCGCATTCTTTAATACTTACAATTATGGCCAATGCATCTATAAGTGGTCTAAGTTTAGGCATCCTATAGTGGAAACCTACTTCTCTAAGACAGAAGCTCTGATACCAAGTTGAAACGCCCCTTTCCAGACTCTAAATTTGACCCGAAATTAAAAACTTTTGCGGAAACGTATGACAGAGAATGACCTTGTGTCATTCCTTAATATACTTTTTAAAATACATTAAAAATAGACCTTTTAAAGTTCCATTATCATAAAGTAGACTTCATAAGCTTTACAACGATATAAAGAACTCAATCTAACTCTTTATGGTTTAGTTTTTACGGCAAAAACAAAATTGACAAAAACCTTATCTGACATGAGGTTACGCCGTAACCACTATGGTTACGCCGTAAACTCATTTTTCCCTTTTTGTTACGGCGTAACAAAAAGATTACGTCACTACAGAAAGTCCTTTTACCTAAAACTCGACTATATTGATCCGAAACTTCATAAAACCTTCCAGAAATCATTAACACAACATTGATGACATCAAATAACGTCTATTTTATAGCATCATTTATCCATGTTTATTACCCATTTTGTATAATTATTGCAAAGAATTGTTACTTAATTGTTTGTATTTGAGAATTGCAGTAATTATGAAGTACTTGGTGAAGTTATGCTAAAAGGTACGCATTTTGGAGCATAAACGAAGAGTTCGAGAAAGTCTACTAATCAGATAGCAAATACGCCGTATTATTCTAGACCTATACGACGTATCCAAGACTTTGACGAATCAAAAGACCATTTCCTAACTTTGAAGAATACGCCGTATCCACATCAACGATATGCCGTATACAATACTTTGGTCAACAAAGAAGAACAAGCCGGATTTACCCAATACGCGGTATTCATCAAGAAGATATGGCGTATCCGTGCCTACACTTCACAAGAAACCACGAAGACATAAAGACCAATATGCTGTATCCAGGAAACCCCTATACGCCGTATTCACAATATAGTAATAAAATATCCTGGAAGATATCAAACGTGGTTCTTACTCCAAGAAATCCCCAATACGCCATATCCCACATGGATGGATACGACGTATCGACGCTATTCCAGACACTATAAATAGACGATCCTAAACTCAGTTTTAATCATGCAAGTGAATCCCTAAACCACCAAGTCGACCAAGAGATGATCAGAAGAGCCTAGAAGGTCAGAAAAGAGCCTCAAGATCA
>BQNB010020570.1:0-10475 GCA_026074375.1 Tanacetum coccineum
TACATATACATTACCTTACTCAGTTCTTCGTTTTTATTTATTTGTTGTTCTCCATTTTGTTCTGACATAAAGGTGTGTGTAGTGTGTGTTTGATGATCGGTGTGTTTGTTTGTTTTGGGTTTTGAGTTCGTTTTTGTGTTTGAATTAGATTAGTATGTTAGGTAGCTATGGTTACCTCTTTGGTGAACAAGCTTAGGAAATGTTTGAAAATCTAAAAACTCACAGATTAAAAAAGAAAGGGCCATTTACTTAAATAGGCTGAGCAGGTCCCTAATTTCCAACTAATATGACACGTGAAAACATTTCTATAGAGTCGCGAAATCGCGCCAGTCACCAGAAAAATAAGAAGTAGTGCTTTTTAAAAGTTGGAATTTTTTTTGGCTCATTTGCGTATTTTACTCAAAAAGAAAAGTCGAACCATGATTTTTTACTCGAAAAACATAAACGAATTTAAAAAAATTATAATTATTTTGTGTTACTTTTGTCTTTTTTGTAAAAGACAAAATTATTTATTGAGTAAAACCATTTTTGAATCGAGTAAAAACATTTCCTGACGTAAATAGTAATTCAAAATGCAAAGGTGTCGATATTCTAATGGAATCGCGCTTTTACAATTTGTCGCGAAATCGCGTATTCTTTATTTGGAACTTTTTCATTAACAAGCTTATTAGGTGAGAAAAAAAATGTCTAGGCTCATTTCAGTCATTGACCCTTGAATATTTAGAAATAAATAAAGTTTTTCTTTATTTATAAAAATATTTTGTATATTTTACTTTTATAAAAAGGTTTTATTACATTTGTAAAAATATAAAGTTTAAGACAAAAAGGTATATCTTTGATCACTAATCAAGTTTAATGATTTGTTTGTACATACCTTAAGTGATTTACGTATACGATGACTAATAACATGTATATGTTTATTTTTATCGTAGAACGTTTTTACATTTGTCATCTTCAAAACCTAGATAGGTCGAAAAATATAAATAATGTTTTTAAACGTTATTTGTATTAACAATTCCCCCCTTTTTTGGGTAAAGGAGAAAACGCCCACCGTGGGGCTCGAACCCACGACCACAAGGTTAAGAGCCTTGCGCTCTACCAACTGAGCTAGACGGGCTTTTAAATCTCAACCTTTTTTATGATGACAAAATATAAACTCATGTTGTATAAAAATAAAGTTTATAAGTTATTAATGAGTTTTATGTCACACCCCGCCAAGGCGGAAGCACGAGGTGAAACTTCATGGATATCATTACAACACAATGGCGTCTACTATAAAGATACTAAAAAGAAAAGAAAACAATCACAGAGGACACTATGTGTCATAACAATACCCAACACAAGATAAAGGAGTCTTGCATTATTAAGTAATGTCATACACGCAAATGCATAAACTACATAAAAGTAAATCAATCCCAGACTTAAATCATCCAGCAGAACATAAGTCTAAAAAAAAAAGAACTCCACAAGCCAATCCTAAGGTCTCTCTAGCCACTTCTCCTAGCATCATTAGTCTCAAACTGATTACCTGAAAATGATGCTCAAAAACGTCAACATAAAGTTGGGAGAGAGTCATATGTTTAAAACACAATTAAAATTTATTCACCCATTGCTTGATAAAGAAAACACTACATGAAATAAATGAGCTATCATACAGCCGAACATGTAAAACAACAAACCAATCACATTGGGTAGGAACGTACCCCGATCCACCACATTCCAAAAGGCAGGTGCCCTCACCCAAGTCATGACTTCACTTGATCCACATCACAACACATCAAAAGGGGCAAAACGTGCCCCACGATCCAAGCCAACCCGGCTCCAATTGACCACATCACAATACATTTAGCACATACACATAATAGTCACGTAAAGTCCATGCATTTTAGACAACCAATTATCACAGTAATCAAATCATTCAACATTTCAAACCATTTGCATCATTTTCACCCCAATAAAATCATAAGAAAAGAGGGGCTATGAAACTCACCTGATCGCGCAGCTACAAGTAACACAAACTCCTTCTTTAAACTATACACAATAAAAGCTCATGTTACCCTCGGTAAGCTAAACGCTCAATCCAATATAACAACCCTATTGATGGACTAATATCATCTATACTATATGTAAAGACTCTCTACCATCATTTTCTATCTTCATTATATCTTTTAATTACTTTTTACCTTTATTTTAAACACTTACAACTTTCTGCTCAAATGCAGAATTTTTACCCAACTTGCACGACCAAAAACCCATACCAAAACACATCCATAATTCCCACAAAAATTCACACATGACCCCAACATACTGTAATTAATTCCTCAAAGCCCAGGCGCTATTCAATCATAATATTACCTTTGAAAATCAAACTTACAAACTGGTCACTTTCGGATCTGATTGCACACTAAAAAGTTTCAACTTCAAAACCCAACTTAAAATTAATTTTAGCCTGAGACCTTTTGGTTTCTTAAAGATATATAAATTAACTTTCGTAAAAGGGCTTAATTTTAAAACACATCTTAAGTAGGTTTATCCACCTCACTTAAGTACTCAAAATTTGTCTAAAACACAGTTTTGACAACGAATCTTGTAACCATTATTTAATTGAATTCCCGACCTCAAAAAACTAGTGAGGAGCGATTTTTTAAAAGAAATTCAAAATGCTCAGTTTAAAAAATACATCATGTCATTTGCATTCTCCATCAGAGAAAAACCCAATCAATCTGCCTAAATCTGGCTCAGCATATACATTCAATCCCATCAAACCCTAACCTAAAATTGCATGGATCTCCCTAATTCAAAGCTAATCATCAGATTAACATTAATTACATAATAAATCGGTATTTTTATTAAACATAAAGTCATCATATTCAGGTTATTGATTAAAAGCATTAGTGTGGATGATTATACGTCCCGCTGATTACTTGATTCCTAACACCAATTCTAGCAAACCTTGGATCAAACGCTTGTTCTCATTGTTCTTAGGGATGAAGTCGACTCAAAAAGAGATGTGGGCTGGTCTCCACGAAATTAATGAGTGGGGGAGGCATTATTTTGACTAGGTTTCCACTAAAATACTCTTATTTGATCTTCTGTCCTTCTATAAATTCCAACTTATCAAATTTGGCCGCCTAAACCCCATACAAACACTAAAACCGACGACCTCCTTATGTATTTATATATATATATAAATATCTAGATAGTATATATAACAGTATATTTATTATTAAATACATATTTACTTGCATTACCTTAAGTTTTTATAAAAAAAAAACCTATGCTAGTTTGATTAAACCTTTTACATAAACGCAATAAACCGCACTTTCTAAAAATAACTTTTCATTTCCAAATTTACCTGCTATTTATGGAAAGTTTGATACAAACTTCCATATTTCAGCCATATCATTCCTTCATAAAGCCACCCATATTCAATAAACGCTTAACCTTTAAAATCAAGTTTTGACGTAGCAATGAATGCAACACGTCTTTCATTTCCATTAGCACCACACGTGAACAAATGGAATACTTAACTCCAGCTCATATGCACATAAAATAAGATAATCATTTACCTTTAAAATGATATCATGCACATATATAAACCACTTAACAACCAAAAAGATCACATAGCACACAAGAATCACACAAACTGAGAAATAAGTTAAAATCTAAAGGTATAAACTAAACCGCTCAAACTACGGTTGTCACAAATATGTCATTTCCAGCATGCCGTGTGAAGAGTTTTGGATCAACTGCACCTTTTGAAAATTGTTGAGAGATGGGGAAGCTTGACAGCATATCATACCATGCACGTGGTGCTTGTTTTAGACCGTAAAGAGCCTTTTTGAGCTTGTACACATGCGATGGGTTGTCCTAATCAACAAATCCTCCTGGTTGAGAAATATAGACCTCTTTTTTGAGATCGCCATTCAAGAAAGCCGTTTTGACGTCCATTTGGTAGATTATCATATTCTTGTGAGCGGCATATGCTACGAAGATACGAATGACCTCAATTCTAGCAACCGGTGCAAATGATTCTTCGAAATCGATACCCTCTTCTTGTCTGAATCCTTGAGCAACTAGTCGAGCTCTCAAATGGTCCGACATACCTAGGCGATAACTTTTTTTTTCCATCTTATAATCTATACATATAGCCATAAAATTGGCTGACTTATACCTTCCTTTACAATACCCCAAATCGTACCATATCCACCATCTGATCTCAACAACGTAATGATTTAAACATTTTTTTAATTTTTTTTTTTCCCCAAATAGAGAGCAATATGCCACATTTCCACTCAGATACCTCTGGTTGATGAAGCAACCCGACGGTCTCTGATGTTCAGCCTTCACCTTTGAGCAAGTCACAACACCTAATAATATACGTATTTATATCTTTCTTCATACCTAGCCACCAATATATGTTTCCACATCTCAAGAGTAAAGATCATTGCACCCAACTTTAAACCATGCGTGGCATAGTTCTTCTCGTAAATTTCCAATTGCCGTGAGGCATACACAATCACCTTATTTCTTTACACGAGTACACTTTCTAATCCTGGATTTGACGCATCACAGTAAACCACAACATCTTTTGATCCATCAAGCAATTGAATAATATTGTTGCAAGAATTTTTAATCAACCTCATGCTACTGAATCCTTAAACTCTAAAAATACAAAAAAGTGAGGTTTCCACCTTAGAAAGCTACTTAAGTCTAGTTTTTAATGAACATATTGGCCAATCATCAAACCCATTACCAATCAATACGAGAAATAAATTTTTATAATCATAACTCCCAACCAGAAAGTTTTTTTGAATATCGAACGCATAACGACTAGATGTTGGCCATATGATCCTATTCCACAATAGCAGTTAAGTTTGATTCCAATTGGAAGTAAAAGCTTATGAGTCTATTTTGTTAACCATAGACTTTAAAAACCTAGGCCTACTATCCATAAACCTTGAGCAAGACAGTTTTCAACACAGCTCTAAGATTTGGTCCGCAACCGTAAAATGACCATAACTCCTTCCATCCGAAATCTTTACAAAGTATCCAACCCACCATATGAAGCTAAGAACATATTCAAAACACAATATGAAATTTACTCAGTAGCTATAGACAAAATTTAGGGAACAAGCTCCGTTTATCTGCTGTCCTAAAACAGTCTATATTTTATACCTATAACTCGATCGCCATCACTTGCAATTCCACAATTTATCCAACACGAGGCTACAATACATTGAAGTAATTAATCTAACACCTATCTCACATCACTTACACCATCAATTCAAAACCAACCATGTCCCTGACTTTCATGCTCATAAGAACCTTAAATCAATAACATACATTAATCATATAAAATCACAACAAGGCAACACCTCACTCATACTTTTGATTCTTCCGTGTCAATGTAGTAAGAAGTTTAGCAATCTTGGAAAATTTACCCTTGACAAGCAACTACTCATTCCGCTACTCATTCTTTAACATTTCCAAAACTAATTTCAAATGAACTTCATGATCCTCCTAATACTTCTAGTAGATCAAGATATCCTTAATAAACATCATAACAAACTTTTTTTAAATACAACTTGCACACCCCGTTCATTTAGTACATGAAAACTGCTGGTGTTTTCATCAATCCTAAAGGCATAATTGTAATCCCGAAGTGTCCATAACCCGCTCTAAATATAATATTTGAAATATCCTCTTCATGCACTCTCCCAACAGAGAAAATCCGTTCAAGTCCTAAGTTAGAGAAAATAACGCATCCTTGCAACAATCTAACAAGTCTTTAATCCTGGGGAGATTCTTAATGGTCAGATTGTCTAACTCTCGATAGTCCATTCACATACAAAATAAACCGTCCTTTTTCTCAACAAACAACACGCGAGCGCCCCACGAAGAGTGACTTAGCCGAATAGAGTGCATTATTAACCGAAGTCTAAGGGTTACGAACAATGAAATAGCTACGACCTGATATCAAATGAAAGGCTAGAAACGTATAAGGGATTTCACAGACGCAAATAGATGCAAACCAAAATTCATGAGAAACCTTTAAAAGAAAAAGGGTGTGGAATAAACGTACCGATAGAAAATGCAATCGAAAGGATCAACAATTCGCTCTGACAACACAACACTTAACAATTGACCATACCCATCAAAATAAGAAGATAGAATTCATATAACAATAATTGACTTTACTCGAAAGAACCAACAAAATACTATTAATAACAATTTGTTTTAAAAATAATAAAGAAAGTCGTCTAAAATAAAGAAAATTGATTTTAAATCTCGAAATCGTCTTGAATATAATCTTCATAAGAATCTATTTTAAAAATGGTTATTATAGGAAAATCATGGACTTCTAACCTGTTTAGAAAAATTTAGATTTATCAAGCATAAAATAAGTAATTTCAGATTTTATTTGTAATAATCATTTTAGACATATCTTATTCATAAATGTTATTTTAGACCTAAATTTCATAGTTATATAGAGACGTTAACATTAACAAGTGCCACGATGTATTCATACAATGAATAATAATAAAAATATCGTTTTCTCCCAAACCTTATCAAGATATACTTCCAAAAGATTTTACTTTTAAAATGCGTAGCATCAAATAAAAGACATCGTAATACCAAAAAGGATAACGAAATACCGTAAGGCTTTAACACAACCTATTCTCTTAAAAGAGCAAATATACCAAAACCAATAAAACCAGACATAACAGTCAAATGAACACGCACCAGTTCAACACTCATGCAAAGGACTTTGCAAACCAGAGAAGACATAAAGGACTCCGTCCGCATAATGATCCAAATAAAACATAGAAAACATCAGTCTGAACATTCAATAACCATAGTTACAAAACAAATGATGTTATAAAGTAAGGAACACATAACCTACTAATTTGTCACGAACAAGAACTCCCTAAACAAACAAATGATATTCAATGAGAAATAAAGCAAGAATAACTAACGAAACGCACCAATATCGCCAGAGCAAATCCGAACAACCAATATCAATCAATACACCAAAATGGAAAAGATAAATCATTTGTACCGACATGGCACGAACAAGGAATGCTAAGATGCGAGTAAGATCTCCGAACGCATAATCAAGCGAACGAACCACTTAATAATCACGATAGTAGAAATAAGAGGTATCCGGGATATCCATAAATATCGGTCGGTTTTTTCGGTTCGGTTTTTTCGGTTTTCGGTTCGGTTTCGGTTTTTTCGGTTTCTTCTGCTCACCCCTAATTTGTATGCAACACATGTATTTTATTTCACTGAGCATTTTGTTAACAATCACGAAATTTGAATGAGTATTTGTCGTTGGGTGGAAAAAACGACTATAATATTTTTAACTTATTTAATCAACAGAATATGTGGTACACTGTATAACACTTACCTAGAATTATATACTAAATTCCTTAATAATTGAACATATGGTAAGTACAATAAAAAAATATAATTAAAATGCTTAAACCATTTATCAAGAATAAAATAATTTCACTTGCAAAGTTTATTTCCGTATTGGGAGTTGGTATATTCACTTTGTATGGCTAAGTAGGAATTGCGTCATATGGATCTTCTAGAATGTCACTTACATATTAATTAATCTTAACAATTGCAAAAAGGACTCTGGGCCAAGAGTGGGTTGGACTACAATAGCTGGGCCACCAAATGAACAGTTGCTAAAATGAACAGTAAAAAAGCAGGCGTCGTTTTATTCGGAAAATGAGTAATAGTATAATGGTTGGGTAAAGAAACAATCAAGCTACATCTTTCATACTTTGACCTCTCTACGGGTTACAATCACAACATAATACCCTTTTAGCTTGGATAAGATGAAACGTACAGGTGTGGTAAACGAGTTTGTTATCTTAGCTAGTATATCGCTTTGGGTTAGCATTTAAATCAAATGAGAGTGTCACACCCCGCCAAGGCGGAAGCACGAGGTGAAACTTCATGGATATCATTACAACACAATGGCGTCTACTATAGAGATACTAAAAGGAAAAGAAAACAATTACAGAGGACACTATGTGTCATAACAATACCAACACAGATAAGGAGTCTTTGAATTATTAAGTAATGATCATACACGTAAATGCATAAAATCCTCATAAAAGTAAATCAATCCCTAGACTTAAATTATCCAAAGAACATAGGTCTAAATAAATAGAAGAACTCCATAAGCCTATTCCTAAGGTTTCTCTCTAGCCACTTCTCCTAGCATCATTAGTCTCAACCTGATTACCTGAAAATGATGCTTAAAAACGTCAACATAAAGTTGGTGAGAGTCATAGGTTTAAGACACGAATTAACATTTATCCAACCATTACTGTGATAACAGAAAACACTACATGGAAATAAACGAGCTATCATACAGGCTAACATGCAAAACAACAAACCAATCACATTTGGGTAGGAACGTTACCCCGATCCACAACAATCCCAAGAGAGGCAGGCGTTGCTTCGACCCCAAGTCATGACTCCACTTGATCACATCACAACACATCAAAAGGGGCAGGAACGTGCCCACGATCCAAGCCAACCCGGCTCCAATTGACCACAGCACAATACATTTAGCACATACACATAATAGCCACGTAAAGTCCATGCATTTTAGACAACCAATTATCACAGTAATCAAATCATTTCAACATTTCAAACCATTTGCATCATTTTCACCCCAATAAAATCATAAGAAAAGAGGGGCTATGAAACTCACCGTCGCGCTAGGCTTCCAAGTAACACAAACTTCTTCTTTAAACTATACACAATAAAAGCTCATGTTACCCTCGGTAAGCTAAACGCTCAATCCAATATAACAACCCTAGTGATGGACTAATATCATCTATACTATATGTAAAGACTCTCTACCATCATTTTATATCTTCCTTATACCTTTTATTTACTTTTTACTTTTATTTTGAACACTTACAACTTTCTGCTCAAATGCAGAATTTTTACCCAACTTGCACGACCAAAAACCCATACTAAAACACATCCATAATTCCCACAAAAATTCACACATGACCCCACATGTGTATATTAAGTTCCCTCAGAAGCCCATGCATCCATTCAATGCATAAGTATACCTTTGAAAATCAAACTTACAAACTGGTCACTTTCGGATCTGATTGCACACTAAAAAGTTTCGACTTCAAAACCCAACTTAAAATTAATTTTAGCCTTAGCTCTTTTAGGGTTTCTTAATAGACATATGAAAGTTACTTTCTGTAGAAGGGATTAATTTTAAAACACTTATTAATTAGGGTTTTCACCTCACTTAAGTTGACTCAAAATTCGTCTGAAAACACAGTTTTGACAACGAATCTTGTAACCATTATTTAATTGACTTCCCGACCTCAAAAACTGTTGAGGCTGGATTTTTTGAAAAGAAGATTCAAAATGCTACAGTTTAAAAAAAAGAATCATGTCATTTGCATTCTCCATCATGGAGAAAAACGTCAATCAATCTGACCTAAATTCTGCTCATCAATATAACATCAATCCATGCAAACCCTAACCTAAAATTGCATGGATTCCTCCCTAATTCAAATTTAATTACCATATTAACATTAATTACCTAATAAATCTGTATTTTTTTATTAAACCTAAATCCATCATAATTAAGCTATAAAAATTAAGAGAATTAAAGAGGTTTAATGTATTTACCTTTGATTACAAGCACCTAAATAACACTCTTGATTGATTCTTGGATCTAGCTCTTGAAAAAGAGGGTAATGGATCTTACGGCACACCACAAAAATGGGAGAAAAAGATGAAGTCTAGTTTTTATATATTATAACCTAATCCTAACTCAAATAGAATTTGTTAAATATTAAAACTTTTTTTTTTTACTATTCCCGGATTTACTATTCACTTATATATAAATTATTTTTTTAATCAACTAATAATTAACATTACTTTAAGTTTGATGTTTTTGGATTCAATAAAATTGATATGTAAAAATAATTAACGCAATAAACCGCACTTTCTAAAATAACATTTCATTTCTAAATTCACCTGCTATTTATGGAAAGTTTGATACAAACTTTCATATTTCAACCATATCATTTCTTCCGAAAGCCACTCACATTCAATAAACGCTTATCCTTTAAAAATCAAGATTTGACGTAGCAATATATGCAAAACGTCATCCATTCTCAAACTCCCTATTCCGAAGAATGGACTACTTAACTCAACATATAAACACACATAACAAAATGATCATTTAATTCTAAAACGATCACATGCATATAAACACGACAATTACCAATCAAAATGACCACGAAACACTCAAAATCACATAAAACGAGCAAAAACTAAAGTCTAAAGGTATAAGCTACCCTGCTCAAACCACGGTTGTCACAGTCTAGTTTGTCAGACCATGAGACACGGTTTTCTCCAACCGTCCTTTCTAAAATACGTTTCAGACCGCGATTGGACACCTCGACTTG
>BQNB010020570.1:13557-65304 GCA_026074375.1 Tanacetum coccineum
CAGTTTCCTTCGCCACATTGTTACCACTTAACCTTTCAAGCTCATATACCACGTTTTCGCTTTCTTTAACAAAGTTAGACACCTTCTCACATAGATCTAGAAACTTCTTCTCAAGCATCAACTCAGTCTCGACTTGTCTCCTGATTAAGACTAGCAATTGATCTTTAATTTTAATAAATTTTGCATCATTTACAATCTCCTCGATATCGGCTATTTTTTGAAAAAGAATTTCTAGTTTTAAAGGATTGTAACGATTTATTTACAGGGTGGGAATCAGGTTTTATGACAAGTTAGGTGGAAAAGGAAAAAGGCGGGAATAAGGATATATAGGCCAGGAGAAAAAAGACCTCAGGGACCACCGTGCGAGCGCAAAATGACAAAAAAGGGAACAGTAAAGGTCACTGTAGTACCCTAATGGTCAGGGACCAGTGGTGCAATCAAAATTTAAAGTGAAAAGATGATTGTACCCTTTAGTGGAAGGGCGACGTGGCCTAGATAACGATGAAAATAACCATCGTTAAGTATAACAGGGCTTCGGGGACCAAACGGGCAACAACAGTGCCAAAAATGGATCCCGTATGAGAGTCCCCGTTATCTAGGGGCCAAACGGAAACAGAGTTGAGTACAGGGACCAATGGTGTAATTTACCCTAAACTAAATTTACAAAATTCACAAACTGCAAGAATGTTAATTTCAACGGTCATGATAGTAGTCGAACCTATATAGGGAAATTTGCGTATTTGTACCAAAGATGGCACTCATAAGTGGCGTTTTACGAAATCTATGACTTAAACATGTAAATTGACAAAAAAATCTTACCTTTAAGTGTGACTTGTCTGTAATAACTTTTTATACCTAAAATATGTCACGTCAGATTGTTCTATTTAGCCTTAACTTTACACTCTCTCACATACTTATACTTATTATAACATACTAATTTCATTTATATTACAAAGTTACAAGAGAAAATTCGAACAAATTATGCCAAATAGCGTATAAAGTGATGCTCTCTAATTTGATATACATTTCGATACACTTTTCAAAAGTTTTTTTAAAGATTTTTTTGTGAAAACTGTAAAAAAAACTGCAATATAATTCATAATATACATTTTTTTAGAACGGTTGAGTTTAACAGATATAGTTAGTGTAGTTAGTGGGAGCCCACTCCCATTCCTCTACAGGAGGAAACCACCATGGGGAGACTCGAACTTGAGACTTCTCGTATAAAGAAGAGCCTCCTGACCAACTATACTAGACAGACGTTGGTTGTAATATACATTTATATTACATATATACATATACTCACATTCTATCTACTCCGATGAATCCAATCTTGACCCTTAAGAATCCTTTCCTTCATCAAAAGAACCCTCTTTTTCCTACCACGAACCCAATTTTTCCTACTCGAACATTGCGAACAAATTGTGAATCCCTCTATCTACACTCATTATGAACTCATATCTATTATTAACCTTTGCGAACCATACCCCATCCCAAACCATACTTCCTCCCACTTTTTTCTCATCATCCTCCATTTTCTTCTAACATGCTCTTCACACCCTTCCTCTTTTAAAAACCTACTTTCATCATAACTTTTCTTTCTTACCTTTCTTTTTCGTTTATTTTACTAGCAATTTCATGTTTTTCTTAATCAAATTTAACTTTTCCCAGTGAACAATATTAGTGAAAGTTAATTCAATATTTTACGATATTAAGAAGAGATTCACTCTTCGTTGAGTTTTTTGCTAAAAAGTTAAATATTTATAACAGTGGAAAAACAATGAATTTTTGTCTCTTTACATATTTATGAAAACTTGTGAACAAAAAGTAGATTCAGTAATGGAAGAATCATATATTTGAAAATAAAGAGTTTGAAAACGGGTGCCAAAAGATTTGCAAAAAGATATTATTGGCATATTAAAAGAAAAATAAAAACTGTGAAATAATATGACAAATTTAAGTCACTAGGAGATTAAATAGCATCATAAAGTGCTAGGAATGCAAATTTCCTTTTAGATAGCGGGCAACACCTCACTGATAACAACTCTTTGGTGTATTACTCCGGTGCCACTTCAGCACATCTACAATAACACATCAATAACCAACAAATCTTCTTTAACAATAAAATCATTAATTGTTATCGGTGCATGTAGGTCTCGCAAAACACCCCACCAAAATTACCCCACTCAAAAAACACGAATGGCACCCATAGGTGGAGATAGGGATGGGGGTTGAGGGCAAGTGCCCCTCTAGCGAAAAAATTATAGTGTAAATGTTCTAAAATATCTGGGGAGGGTTTAATTTCCCCCTAGAACCAATTTTTAATGTAGTTTCTACAAATTATCGAAATGTGCCCTCTCGAGCAAAAGTCTCTGGCTCCGCCCCTGATGACACCCGTTGATGGACCAACAGATGGACGAATGGCGACGCTACCGGTGCAGAACCTCGTCGCCATTGGTCATTTTTTGACAAATAGCGGACGAAAAACACACTACACCGTGCTCTCTTATATACCATCTTTTACTCTCACCTCGCAAACTTCAACCTTGATTTACTAATCTATTTTTGTACATCATGTCATTCTGCATGTAACTATTTGGAGGTATTTTTTTTATTTTCCTGTTTAGAAAAGAGTCTTTTTGGATCAATATGAGGTGTTTACATTAAGAAGTATGCGATCAAATCATGTTTCTTTTCTTGTCCTGAATGAAAACCTTAACTACAATAATGACAAGTTTACCCTTGTAAGTATCCACAATATAAAAAACTCAAAACCATCTTCCTGTAAAAAAAATTACTTCACTATAATGTTCAAAGCAAACTAGAGGTGGCATCAAACTCAGCGACGGAGCCAGTAGGGGGTTGGAGGGTGCTCGGCCACCCCCAACCGGCCAACTAGCCCCCTTGTAACTTGGAATAAATTCGTGGTATGTTAAAATAAGAAAAAAACATAAAGAATCAGATTATGAAAATGGAAGATGAAGTATATATGAAGAAGAAGATAAAAGTTAAAGAAAGAGGAGAAAGAAAAGGTGAATATAAAAAGATAAAAACTAGAGTACATGCATTTAATATAAATGTCACCCACATGAATGAAAAGGAAATAAATTGATTTCATTCAATTTAAGAATAAAACAGATGAGTGATTTTACTTAACTCCTCAAACAAGGATGAGTTACTAGAAAAAAGAAACAAGAAATTGTATACGTTACTTAACTACCATAGGTCGAACGATTCAAAATTCATTCCAACTTTTAAAACAAGGAATTGTATATGTTATTGTTGGAAGAAAAAAAATCGAGCCCCCTCAATACAAATTTCTGGCTGTCTCTAATCAAATTGATCAAAGTCACAACGAGGAGGATGTGATGGAAAAGGGATGTCACTTGCGGCATGAAGGTAGTGGATGAAAACATGTTGTAAGTGTTATAATTTAGCAGTGGTGGTCATTAGATCTGCAAAAGTGTGCGGTGGCACATGACGATGGACTATAGGGTTTAAGGAGCAACGATGGTTAAAGGTGACAGCGGTGGAGATTGTGGTGGTGGGGTGATGGAGCTTTTAGGTTTGTGTGGTGCGGTAGTGATTAGTGGTGGGGTAGTGCAGGTGGTGGTGATCGGTGCTGAAACGCCTCTTTCCCGACTCTTGATTTGACCAAAAATTAAAACTTTTCATTCAAACGCTTGACCTTGTGTCACTCTTTTATAAACTGACCAAAATCAATTACTATTCACTTCTTAGAAGTATTACTAAATGAAACTAGACTCAATTATCTTCGAAACGGCGGGTGGCACGCCTTCTAACTCCTTACGGTTTGTTTTTTACGACTAAAACAAAACTGACTTGAAACTGCAGACATGGATACGCCGTATCCATGAAAATGGATACGCCGTATCCACCCTAAACCTTCAATACGCCGTATCCATAAGTTGGATACGCCGTATTGAACCACCAGACCCAGAACCTGCAGAAACATGTGCAGAAAACCCCTTTTTGACCCAAAACATGACTTCCGGGACTCTATTCTTTACAAGGACTTCCATAATACATTTATACATAATAGTACATCATTTTCATAACACTCGTGGTCTTAATGACCCACGAAAACGTTCTTTACAAAGTGACGGGTGTTTTGCCAAACACCCGTTTGACCCATTTGCATACACTACAACACATATCTATAATAAAAGACTTAACACTTGACCTTAACATTTACAAACCATTTTACGTCACTTGGGGGTTCAACATCGATTCGAGCTCGGTATCTATACTAAGCTCCTAAGCATAACCGAATACTTCTAATCCTTGCCTCCAATCCTAGGCCTTTATTCAAGACCCCTTTTCTTCACATCAAACCTACAAAACATTAAACAACTAAATCGTAAGCGAAACGCTTAGTAAGTAACTAGATCAAAACATGATTATTACTTCATTCATCATATTAGCAATATGAACACTTATACCATTCCAACACAAAGCACCATTAACCTTCATAACCAAAAGTCATAAGAACGTCCATAATTAAAACACATAATCATATTAACCTTAACACATAATAATCACAAACATACCTCAATCATGGCATAATCATGAACTAACACTTGTGAAATCTCATAGGCAAGTCATTAATAAAACCTTATTTATTAACCCAAGGCATTAATCCTACAACCTTATTCATAAACACATAATATGAGGACATCCATATTAATCATAGTTACTTATCTTGACTTTCATGCTACTACCAAGAACATCATCTCCATCTTTCTTACATGCTTTCTAACCATAATCATCACCAAACAATATTACATACAACAATACTATAACAATTAACATATTCTTCATCATTCTTAATCATCATATGATCATACCTTAATCATATGATGAAAAGCCCCAAATTTACTAACTTTAATCAATATGAATTAACCCAAAATTACTATAACCTTTTAATTAGCCTTTAAACATCTTTTACCCAATATCCTAAATTAGGGTTCATGAACCTAATTCATAAATCATCAATTCAACTCAAATAAGATGATTACTTACTTCTATGACCATTGCTAAGGATTAACCTTTGAATAAAGCCTTGATTTCCTCAACAGTTCACTATTAATCTTCTATGGTTTTTCCCTCTCTTTTTCCTTCCAGGCCGAGACACACACAAACACCACACTTCTCTAAAATGTCACACTGTGTTCTCGAGTTCTAGTTAAGAAAGAAAATGAAAGAAAGTGAAAATGAAACAGCCCATGTTGTGTTCTCGAGTATTACTTAAGAAAGGAAATGAAAGGAAATGTAGTGTTATTTTGATGATTATAGAAGGAAAGTGTTTCCTCCCAATTTTGAGAGAAAAGTGTTTTCTTTCCTTTCATTTCATTTTCTTTAATGAAATAACTCAAGAACACAGTAGAATGTCTGGGATTTATCTTAGATATAATTAGTTAGTTGGAACTTTTGCCAAATGACACAATAGGTCCCTTAAGTTCTCTTTTCTTTTTATTTTGGCCGACTTAACCAATACGTCGTATCCATTACCATGGATACGACGTATCCTTGCTAGATCACCAATACTCCGTATTTATAATTCTGAATATGCCATATCCACTTCTTATATCAATACGTCGTATTCATCCTTACCAATACGTCGTATTGTTTTTGACAGACAACAACTTAAGTCCCTTAGCACATTTAGGCTAGTAAAGTCTTAGTCAAACTTACCTAATGGCCTTTCGTAAATTAAATACGTAAAAACAGGTTTTGAGGTGTTATAGGTGCGATGGTGAGAGGGTAGGTGTATTAAATGAAGAAGAATGAATGAAGAAATGGTAGGTTGATAACTAAAGAATAAGATAAAGAAAAAGTAGGTGAAAGTAGGATGGTAATGTGAGGCGAGATTGGTGTCCTAGATAAAAAAAAGGGTGTGGTTTTTATGCCCTTCTACATTTAGAGGGCGTTTGGTTCATATAAATAAAAATGCTTGAATTAAAAAAAAATTGAGAATTTAAATGTGATAGAATTTAAAATTGTACTATAAAACCCTTACACATGTTTGGTTCACATATTTAGTCAAAGTTATTCATTTATCTTAAAGTCAGTAAAAGTTATTGGGCATTTATGAGGCTCAAAATTTTTCTGTCCCCACCAAAAGATAAATTTGTCAAATAAACTAACGAGGATAAATTTGGCTAAACTTATAAATTTGACTTATGCTTATGTCATATAAGCAGCTTATGACTTATATATCATGAGCTCATAAGCTTTTGCTAAGTGTTTGGTTTGACTTATATAATTAATAAGATAAAATGACAAAAAAGTACATAAAAATAAAATGAGTGCAATTATTAAATGAGGGTATAAATGTCTTTTTATATAATATTCTTATATAAGCCCAACCCTCATTATATAAGTCACAAAGTTTGGGCTTATCAAAACCCCTTTATATAAGCTCATAAGCACAGTCATATAAGCTTAGTCAAACACTTAGTTTCGGCTTATTTAACACGTATAAGCTAATAAGCCATCATATAGCTTAGCCAAACACCCATCTTAATTGCCTCTTATATGTTCTTTTTAGCATTTAAATTGCCTCAAAATATACAACCAAACATGATTAAGATAGAAATTTAATTTCAAATTGTCTCAAATACCAAGATGTATTTGTCTTATTTATTAATATAACATTCACCTTTGCACCAAAAAAAAACACGCCTTTAAGATTTATGTTTGTAATAAGTTGAAAAAAAACACGCCCTTAGGATTAATATAAGAGTTAATTGCATAAATGGTCCCTGTGGTCTGTCGGGTTTAACGAAAATAGTCCCTAAACTTTTTTTTTCCCGGATCCTGTCCCTGTGGTTTCGACCCATATCGGGTTTGGTCCCTTGACCAACTTTTCTGTTGGTTTGACCGTTAACTGAAGGTTCAGATGGATGAAATGACGTAAATACCCTCGTAAGTATTTGGAAATGGTCCCTGTGGTTTGTTGTGTTTCGAAAATAGTCCCTCTGACTATTAATTAATTTTTTTTATTCGTACCTTTTAAAAAAATTATTCGTACCTTTTACTTTTTTTAAAAAAAAAATAAATTTTAAAATTTTCTTTTTTAACTTTTGAAAAAAAAAATTGTAAGAAAACTAAAAAATGTATAAAACCGTTTTAAAAAAATTAAAAAATTAATTAAATTTTTTTTATTTTAAAAAAGAATCGAAGAAAAAAGTAAAAAAGTTTTTATTTTTTTATTTTTTTTAACTTTAAAAAAAAAACTAAATTTTTTTCGTAACAAAAAAAATATATTTTTTAAAAAAATTAAGATTCTAAAAAGTATGAATTTTTTATAAAAGTTTTTTTTTTTTAAATTTAAATTTTTTCACGAATACTAACGTTTAAAAAAGTTTAAAAAATATTTTTAAAATTTTAAAACTTTGATAAAAGTTTTTATAAAAGTTTTTCACGAATTAATTTTTTTTCAAAAGTTTTTCATGAATAATAACGTCTAAAAAAGTTTTAAAAATAATTTAAAATGTTTTTATACATTTTTAAGTTTTCTTACAAAAAAAATTAATTTTTTTTCAAAAGTTAGAAAAGAAAATTTTAAATTTTTAAATTTTTTTAAAGGTACGAATAAAAAAAATTAATTAATAGTCAGAGGGACCATTTTCGAAACACAATAAACCACAGGGACCATTTCCAAACACTTACGGGGTATTTACGTCATTTCAGCCATCTGAACCTTCAGTTAACGGTCAAACCAACGGAAAAGTTGGTCAAGGGACCAAACCCGATATGGGTCGAAACCACAGGGACAGGATCCGGAAAAAAAAAATTAGAGACTATTTTCGTTAAACCCGACAGACCACAGGGACCATTTATGCAATTAACTCTTAATATAATGTATGCAAATGAGTTATTTAGCAAAAAGTATATTAAAATGTTTTTGAGTCGGTTACTACAAGTCTACAACTAACACTTTTTTAATTATATTTGTAAAAAATGCATCATTTAGTTTATATTTCTCATTAGGGCGGAGCGTAATAGACCGCAAACCGGACCAAACTGAGAAACCGGACCGAATATACTTTCGGTCCGGTCCTCGGTCCGTTCTTTCTCTCAAATTTGGTCTTCTGTCCGGTCCTCCGTCCCGTGTTTTGGACCAAATCGGTTTTCGGTCTGATCCGGTCTTGGTCGGTCTGGTTTTCAGACCGTGATCAACCCTACTTCTCATTGTGCTTTTATGATCCAACATTCACCGACTTTAAACACAAAACAAGTCGTGACAATTCAAACACAAAGAATAAGACCAACACCCCGCAAGCTATCTGATCCCTCATCTTGAAAACTTGCACACTGGTGTTAGCAGATTTCACTGTGAATCCAAATCACGTTTATGATTTACATTGTTCTCACATTGCTAAAGGCGAAAAAAAAGAAGCCTACAGACAAATGGGTATATTATGATATAGAGTTGAACAAACATAAAAAATACAAGAGATGACCTAATATACAATATTTTGACATAACAACATGATGTCATCTATATTTTTATATTTCCTATGTACCTGAGCCAAGGTCGTCTATTTGGACATTTACAGAAGGGTGGCCGGACATTACAACGCACGCAATACCTTATTTTCCCGAGATTACTTAAAAAATGATGTTCTGGGATGTGTTGACTCTTGAATGGAAGAGTTGAAATTGTTCACATTTCTTCTGATATCAAAGGTTTAAGTCTTCTTTCTACTTCATTACATTGCAAGTCAATTTCTTCATTAATCATGTTCAAGGCTGACTGACAAGAAGCTTCGTCTTTAAATGCAAGGGTCCATCTTCCATCAACCAATGATTTTGATCTGAGTTTAAGGTTGGCGGCGTTTTTGGCGGTTTCCGTTAAGGGTAAAGTAGATGGACGGATCCGAAGGTGTAACCATCTTAAATGTCTTTCATCTATTCTGGGCTGAGATAAAAAAAACGTAAAAGAAAATACACGAGTTCAATACTTTAAGCCATGTGGAAGAAGATCAATTAGATAATGTTGATTTTTGTCCATTAGACGCCTATTTTCCATTTTTGATGGGCACTATAGATACTCAACTAATAATAAAAAATAATTATTAAACCACTTGCATAAAAGATGTTTCAATGCTTGAGGGCTAGGCATAATTTGCACAGGCGGAAAGATATAGTTACACTTACATTACATCCAGACAAAGGTGCCACAACACGAACAGTTCCATAACGAGGTTTCTGAGGCAATTCTTCTGCAAGAATTATCCATCCAGATGTACCCATAGAAATAGCCAAGAAGCTAAAGTGACGTTCTTTTCCCCTCTCAAAAGCAATTCTACACGGCACTGCATCAACTGAATTTGAAAAACACACAAAATTACCTTTACGTTTTGTAAGAAATATAAGTCATAAACAAGTAGTAATTGATAACTAGGTGAGCAACACTAACCAAGATTTAATTCAGTGCTCAGTTTAGGGCCAATGATATTTAAACCAGCAGATTTCGCTCTGGAAATTTCAGGGAAGTCAGCTGGAGGGAGGATAGGAGGCTGATCTGGTAAAGATCTACCCGTTGAGAAAATTTGGAGCTCGTGAAGTAGCACAAACACCTAAATTCGAAAGATACCAAGATCATGTTTTCCTTCACTAGATTCCATATATTATATAGACATGAAATAAGAATTGGGTTCGAGAAAAACTACCTTAACACGCTCATACATTATTTCGCCAGCAGCAAAAGATGATTCAATGGGCATAACTTCTATCAGAGAAACAAGTAGAATATCACTTTATCAACTTAAAAAACATACAGAGAACATCATTTAAAATAGACATGGCAAATTGACGGGGTTTGATAACTGTCAAGATTACTTTAAACTGAACGGTTTGGGTCAAAACAGGACGGATTGACTTGTAAATACTTTGTCGAATTCTTCAAATTTATGATATAGACCTTTGGGACTTCTTATAGCTACATATTCTATTTAACCAGTTTGATATGCACTATAACCCTAATCAACCCATTCGTTAGTAACTGGGTTGAAATAGCCAACGCTAAATATATATCACAAAAGTATATCAAAGGTGTACCACACGTAGACGACTTCTTGGTTGGGAAGAGTATGGACTTGGGTTCTTTCCGAGGAGAAGAGGCCTCAATAGCTACAAATAAAAAATATAATTGTCAAATATTAGAAAATTAACATGAACACGAACTTTATATACTTCTCCACAGACATCAAGTACCTCTTTTGCACTTTCTCCACTCATCACATATAACTTGTATGAGTAGATCAGGCCAGGATCCTCTTTCCTCGACAACAAGTTGGCTACAGCATTTCTTAAGGGAATCCTGCAAGTAAGACCTTAATGTCACTCTTTTTCCCGAAAAAAAAAGAAGAAGAAGAAGAACTTAAAGTCACTTTGTCACAAATATTTGTTTTATTCTGTGATGATTGACTTCTACTTAGGTACACATTTAAGCAGATAAACAATGCACAGATGCAGCTGAAACAAACTTAATATAAAAAACTATACTACCATACGCTTTTCTTCTACAGAATCGACTATTAATTTTAGGAGATTCAAGCCTTGTAACGTTGGAACTACATCGACTCTGATGGACTTTTCTTTCAAAATGTTCTATCTGCATTACTGTGGGATAGCTTACTGTGGTAATCATGTGTGTATCCACAACCAAAAAAATCTTGTTGATTTATTAACTGGAAAAGAAAATTCATTTGACACTCAAAAGCCAAAGCTCTTTTTTGGGGGTCATCAAACTTCAAACTACCAAAATTCGTGCAACAATTACTATCTGCAAATGCCGGATCTCATATTCATGTCCAATTTTCTTCTGACATGTCCTATTTCTGTATCTAAACTAAACCTTAGCTGCGATTTCAGCTGGCAAGAGAGAAAATGCAGCTTTAAAGATGCATACACTTTTTATAAACACTCAACATGCTTCATGGCATAATATACTTGGCTCACCTTGAGGGATTGAAGATGATGAGAGGTAAACTCAGTGTCACTATAAGGAAGCAATTGCCTCAACAGCCAACCTCCATCCCATAAAGTTTCTGCTGATATGTTTGTTCGGCAAAAAAGACTAATCAATGCATCTAGTACCTGAAAGCAAGGATATGCAAATGATCAGAAAAGAAAAAAAAAATTGCTTCAAGATTCAAGAAAAAGATTACAATTCCAAAAAAGACTAATGGGGACTTCAATGTTTGTATGTGTAACAGTAAGCTCAAAAATCGTATCACATGAAATTCCAGTTATGAAACTTCACTCTCTTCCTTTTGCATAAGCAAAATGCAGCTTCTAATATCACCAAATTTATACTTCACAAGCCACTAGATCATGCGAAACAGCAGACTAAGGTATAAAAATGGCATAGTTAAAACAGTTTTATTGGCAATGTTAGTTAAAAGTTGCTTCATCCTAGATGTGTGTATAGTGTATACACCGGCACGCCGCACACTATTTTTAGGTGTGAGTACTTCTCGTGTAGATCAACCATATTCTCTACTTTGTATGTCTCTCGCTGTAGATGTCCTCATACTAGAAGCGACAATCTCAACCCATATACCTTATGAACAGGTTGTCTCGGGTTATCTTCTATCACTAACGGCTCAAACGGCTAAATTTTATAATATAGATTAAAAAGATACGGTTCAGATGGGTCAAACAGGTTAAATAATTGCCAAAGTGTACTTTTTCAAGCATAAACCATCCTAAATCAACTTATACACGAAACTATACCATCATAAAAATGATACCAGAACTCTTTTTTTATCATAACTGACACTAATTATTTATGAATTGAAATTGAAGTAAAAAGAACTTTGGTAAGAAAGTATTGTGGATTAACCCATGATCAAGTGTCAAAAACTCAAAATATGGGTCCAGGTTCATTGATTATGATACGAATCTTCATATATAAAACATGATACCTGCGCAGACAGGTATTTGAGACGAAAGGAAAACTTCTAAAGAGTTGCCAGCATGAAAGCAATATATATAGAGTAGGGAACAGAAAAGTACTAGATATCTATGTACACGTGGGCTTTCTCCAACTTCTTGATAAGAGCATGACACTTCATATTGGTCCTGTTGACAGCAATTTAGGTGTCAATAGGATTCAGTTGAGCACAGAAGGAAAAATATAGAGATATAATAAGTGAATATCTATTGTAAGTTACTCGTATTAAAGAGTAGCTACATCGAACTACAAATCACAAAAATTCTACTATAAAAGCATACGACCCATAACAGATGGATGGTTCCCCTAGAAACATATGATCTACATCCAATGGTGCATTTCACAGAGATCACTTCCCTTCCTTACTCAAGAGAGAGCCATTACTAGAAATTCTCTATGACAGCTGACGTCCATGAGTTACAGTAACCATCCAATTCATATTTAGTATCTCTACACCAAACATTGTGTTCAGAAGTGCAAGCAACTAACTTAATCAAGACTAAGCATCACACACTCCTTAGATGTGCTGGAAATCAATATTAGTGACTGATAGCACAGAGGAATTTAATGACATGATGGTAGATTTGCTTTCGTGCTATTCTTGATGTTTTGGATATTACTGAGACGTTAAGTTGACACTCTTTGTATATAAGTTCTGTACAGCAATAACATACATCTAGAAAATGGCAAACAGAGTATATAACGAAAAACCACTTGAATGTATTAATAAGTTCATTTCTTAGGAAACTTTCAATTAATAACCAGTGTCATATGACTCATATCGTGCTGAAGGTGATGAGGCATATCATACCTTTAACCGCTGTAAGTAAACATTGAGTTCACCATCCTTTGATGTGCAGTTTTTTGAAGCAAAAAGCTGCTCTTCACCAGAGTCCTCACCAACCAAGGCTTTCTGCAATGACAAAAAGAAGGCATTATGACTCAACTAGTCAAAGAGTAATAAGAGAAAATGGGTATAATACTGTGAGGCATGTAACAACAGAAATATACAAGTGTTGCTGCTCAGTTACAATCAGCAATTGTGTCATAAATTCAATAAACAATAAGTATATAAGATCACAATGTTTTAGTTTCCGATTACAACTACCATAGGTGACTACATGGTATATATCTGTACACATATAAAGATCAGTCTTAGACATCCACGGAAACTAGTTACTCAGTCCTCCTAGGAAATGAGCTCTGTAATGGCCACCTCAACTTCTTTATCTAACATTTCAAATGTCTAACTTTAGAAAGAAAAATAAAAATGAAGTAAACTAAGAAACTGACTCATTTACTAGGGCTGCAATGATCAAAGATAAATTGTTAGGACATCATGCATACTGATGTGTAAACTGGACTAAACAAGACATAGTGCAATTGTATGGGTGTGTGGTTCATATACGGCAGTGTACTTACGTACTTACAGTTCTACATATGACAACATTGAAGATTATGGCAGAAAAAAAAAATTCATTCTATAAAGAAAGCATAAACAGTAAGAAAATGTAAAGTAACCAATCAATTATCCATCCATCAACAAAAAGAAGGTTTGGACAAGACAATTTTCGTCACAATGACTTAAAACTACACATTCTGAATAAGAGCACAGGACATTTGACAATGTAAGTGATAAATCAGCAGCACAAACCAGCAAGAGTTTCTTATGTTGTTTACGTTGTGGAAGGATCCCAAGAGCATCTAGCATTGATTCATCAAGCTCTGCAGATTCAGAAAGGGGATGAGATCGCATAATCAAACAGCAGGTGACATAATAAATAAAGCACAACCTTTAGTTTGCAGGAACGTAGCCAAAACACTTAAAGAACCAACCACTTGTGTATCGTCTCCACTTGTGATGTATGAGATCAACGCATCCCTGCACAAGAAAAAGGTCAGAATAGATATCAGAGGGCTATAAGTAATACAATATTGATAATATAAACACCAACTTACTTTAGATGGGAGACTAAACATCTTTTTTATGATTTACCAAAAATTAATGTTAAATTTTAAAAGTGGTGGCATTTCACGAGCAGGGCATAGGTGGAACATGTAAGGTAAGATTCACGTAAACAAAATATAACTAAAGGGTAGGTGTTAAATGAAAGAGCATGAGAAAATGCATATTTTTATTTACCTATCTAAGGCTTAGTCACCATGTTATAACTTCTTAAGGTCTCAAGCTGGGCCTGCTTTACTCTTTTAAGCTTAAGTTTTGTTGATTTGGCCGTACAAGCTTAGTTTGATGGATGCTAAGCTATCATGAAACTTTGAGGTAAAACTTCAAACAACCAACTCAACGTACTATTTGTTAAGTTGTGTAGTGGGATGTTGACCCAACATCTTTTAAGCCGTGAGGCGCATGTAGAGTCTGAGGAAGTGATCACCTCCATGAAGACCTTAAATGAGAATTCTTTATACAGCCACGACAGTAAGGATATCAGAGCATGATTTTGTTCCTATAGGTGATCCTGTCTCAGTATGGGTTTGCGATTTCTTAACACTATTCAACTTTAGAGTGCATCCAGTACTTGCAATTACAATCATAACTTTAAAATAGCATAAAAATGGCACCTAAATGCATCACAAATCTAGTTCCCAATATTCTCATAACCTTTGGGGGTACAAAGCCACATTAAAGCCACAAATGACTAGTGTCGGTATAGCATGTAGCACATCGATACCACGTAAGATAAAGGAGTAACTACACTAAACTAACATATATAATGATAATAGGTGGTGTATCATGTGTAATATATATTAACATCAGAATATGATCTCTAGCAGACAATGCAACCAAAGAATTTAATTAACCGAGACAGAAAAATTAAGCGATGTTCCATACCTTAAAACTGAAGCAGAACCCCAGCACTTATGTTGAACGCTTGATGAAGTAGATAAACTCGGAATAGCAACTACCAAGCTACTAGACACCAGATTTTCACTTGTATTCTCATCATCTACATGGCTCTCATGAGTTTCGTCATGGTCATCCTTGAAGCCATTGACTTTAGCATCAGAACTTGGCAAAAGGGTATCAATAGAACAAATCAGGGCGGCAGCAACAGTATTTGCCAGATCTTTAATCTTAAGGATTCGCAGCATGCAAACAAGCAAATAAAGAGAAGTGACAGAGCTGAACTTCATTCCCTGAGATCATAAGATTCCATGTTTAGTAAATGAAGGTCTCACTATGAATAAAATTAAGTTCTTGCATGATGAAATTTTAATATTATAATGCGGTGGCAGAAGTCGTATGACAATAAGAAACAAATGACGAGTGCAAGTCTATACATTAGAAACTTCAATTCTTAGTGAAGGAAGAAGCAGCGGAAATACGAGGAGTTTCAACATGCTGTCTGTAATTAACGTCCCGACATCTGGTATCCCAGCTGATACGACATCACTAAGATAATACAGATTGTCTTCAATTTCATCCACTGCAGATAGTATGGTAGAGGTTGATTCAGGACCCTGGTTCCTGTATCATCAGCAAACAATCCAAACATAATGCTCGGATAAATGTCATAAGATACAATTGTGGGCAGGTATCAATGCAATCAATGAAAAAATAATACTCAATTATGAAGAAGAAGAAAAACGATACGCACTCTGTGGTAGGAGATATTAATCCATTTAAGCTGATGCAGTGCTCTCTAAAAAATTTAACAAAGTTCACAAAGTAAGCATCATGGGGGGTGCTGGCGATATATTTATTAACATATACATCTCCGACTGCAAAAGAATAGACGAGTCAGAACTAAAGTACAAAATACTTATACCAAGGGAAGCAAATATTACACTAGATTAATAAGAACTAGCTTACCATGATATATATTTAGAGTCAATGCACGAACTGCAGTACGGATCATGCCCTCTTCATGAAAAGCAAACCGAATTGCCTCGACATAAAGTGGAAAGGAAACTATTTCTTCCTAGATACACACAGAAGATAAAAGAGATATATTAGAACAGGATGAGAGAAGGTGGTAGAAATAGAAACACATGTGTATACAAGGCATGTACGTGAATTATTCACAACTAGTAGACAGCATGTGCAAAGAAACAAACTTACTTTTTCAGTCTTAACAAGCAAAGATATGGTATTCTTGTTCAACTTCCCACTGATTGCTCTTCAATAGATGCAATTCAAATTGGTCATAGACAAAGAGAAAAAAGATAAAAATCAACAGCTGAAGCAAGATAGAATTGAACATGACAAGTTCTGAAATCTGAAACTCAGTAGATGGGCTAGAAGATAACAAACCTGAGGAAGGATATGTAGTATGACAATAGCTCTTCATTCCGGAAATCAAAGGGATAAGTTATAAGGAAGTTTATATGTTCATTGCTGAACAAATAATCTGCATATTTTCCATTAGTATAGTTAAATTAGATACAAAAAGCAAATAAAATACTTTTATAAACATAATGCTACACACAAATGCATGCCCACCCACGCACGCACACATACAGTAAACAGATGCTTTAAAAAAACTGAAACTGAGAGGGGCGCTGATGCACAACTTTTATGAAAACTTGCACATCAATTTTATGAAAGTTATGCACTTCTCATACTTCTCACGATATGTAGGTGTGACTACATACTTGTGAGATTATGTATCATTACAATATAACCAGATCTTACATATGGAGTGGTCACTTTTCAGGTTCTGTATCATTATGCTCATTGTTTGTAGCAATTGGACCGAAACTATCACATTCTTGCTGACCTTTAATATACGTACAAATTCCCCCATGACCTGCTTCTCCATAAAAAACCTGCTAAATAAGTATCATTAATAACATGTCTTTTTTAAATATGTATATCTACACACACAACAGCATACAACACAAGTGCAAAGACGTATAAACAAAGCATAAATTAAAGAACCGGACTCGAAGAAATTTGCGTCATGTTGGTCGCCATATGTTATTAACTCTGCAATTGATCGTAGTGCCTCAATCACAAAATCCTATGACAACATAAAGAAGATTAAAGTCAATGAAAACAGTGCAATAAACAAATCAACACAATCAGAACAACAATGCAACTTTACGGAAAACAGGATTATCAATCTGTTACCTTGTTAACATCATTGACAACTTGAATTTTCATCAGCTGGTCAGTTAAATATCTGCAGCAAAAGCAAATTAATTGCTGGTCAGTTGAATATCTACGACTATTACTTCCTTTCTTGCCCACTGCCAACTATCTTCTAACTTTATGAATAGAAATATAGCTTGACTCATAGTAAGAGATACATACTTCACTTTCATATATTCCTATATCAATTTATACTGTCTAGTCTGCCAGAATTTCTAGAAAACCCAAAATGAGATTATCTCCATTCTTGTTTGCCCCGCTATCATACCATTTCTTTAGCATAAAGTTAATTTATCTAATCATCTACATCCTTCTGAGTGTATGCATCTCTTCAATCTATTTTCCTACTTTGTTCATCGCCTTGGCCTTTAATAGTTTTGGTATGCCATATCATAAGTAATATTCATATTAGTGATCTATATTTTACTTCAAAAATAGTTGTTGCTTATACTTACTTGCTCATCTTTCTGTTTCAAACTAGAAACGTAGAGAAAGAGAAGTCTCTACTTACAAAGCATTAAACACAATTCCTCAGGGTTTTTTTTTCATAGCTTCGTTTGGTCTGCTACAAACCAAAAAATATCATACTTTCGCCTTCGTTTACATTTCCAAAGAATTACATGTAACTCTTTGCACCTTTTAGGATTTTATCTTATGTGTAACACATGTACGTTTAGCTAGTTACTAGAAACTACAAAAAGCATGTCACATTGCAAACTACCATATCAGTCCTATAAACACCAAGTTCAATTTGTGCCAATGCAGCAGTTTACACGCAGAGTGCACCCACTTATTTAAACAAAAACAATACTCGGATATGGGTCACATGGCTTACCAAAATATAGTTTGTGAGAACCAATCTAATCATATTAAAAAAAAGCATGAGGATTTATTTGCTTGGGCATCTCTTGTATATATACTTCAAAAGAAACAAAAGATAATACCATGACAACGCTCTAAACATTAGCGTTCAAATGTCAATTGTGTTATTTACTCCACTCTATTTTACAACTTCTTATTCATACATACCCATCTCCTCTGCTTCACTTTGCTTGTTGTTTCTGCCACACATCTCTCCTATCTAATTTTCTTTTGTTACGTGTTCAAGTACTTTCTCAACAGTGATGGGCTTTTGGTCATATAGATTGCTGCATATGGCACTAAAGTATGCTGAACCCACATATGTAATTATGTAAATGTATGTTCTTCCTTATGTGAAGAGGCAGCCAACTTTAGTGGCGTATTTTGCCTTCTTTTTATAGGAGTGGACAATCTAATATACATGTTGGGCAGATAACTTACAATGAGGTCCGTCCATCTCCATAAAAGTTTCAATAGAATGGATTGAGATGCAAACATGATTTTAAGACTAAAAATTAGCTATGAATCTGGTTAGATAGGGCACGCAATGATGGCATGTGTGTGAGTGAGTGAGTAGTGTCCAGGCGGATTTCTAAACAAGCTAATCTAAGGGTTAAAGGGGATGCCACTAGGATAAGAATAATCAAGTACCTAAGGCATTAAGTACTTTGGAAGAATAACTAAATGATGGAGGACGATGATCAATCACTATTATATTTTTTGGTAAATTAGTAAAACGGGTGAACAAGTTTCTTTTTTTTTTGGGTTATCTGGTTTCCGACTCGACATTGCGAGCCGACTAATCCCAGACCGACTACCCTTTTGGATAGGTGAACCTCCGTGGCCAAAAGGGGATTAATTTTCTCCCCTTAGTAGCTTAACAGCAGTATAATGATCATTGTACACACAAAGTTATACATGCTATGCTCTAGCGACGAGAATAGTAGGTCAATAATAGACGACATAAACCACCACCAAATGGCCTAGTGGTCAAGGGTTCAAATCTCGCTAGGTGTGTACATTTGGGGTGACTAGGGAAGGGTCCCGGTGAGGCCGCCTACATCTGAGTCAAAAGGCTCGACCTCCCCGGGTAACCTGAAAACCTCATCCGTTTATATGCACTAGTGACATCAACATACAAAACTAGAGCAACATTAATATCTGTAACTCTGTAAAATATACAAGAGGTCTCTAATTCGAATCCTGCTAACCTCCGTAAAAGGAGAGGGCTTTAGAGTTTGTGTAGCGGTGAGCTCGAACCTCGCTAAGTTGTATAATTTAATAGCATTCCTAATTCTAAACACAAAACTGGTCCAATCATTGAAATTTAGCCCTATATAAATCATATAAACCAAGTGCAAAAAAAAAAAAAAAAAAAAGTGACCTGAGTTCATCTAAGGTGAATCGATCTCTAGATCTCCAAAACGAAAACCACATGATGATGATGATCCAATTAACAACTTAATCTAACATCATAATTATCCTCATAAACAACACTTCAAATTTATCTCCTTTAATTAGGTCAATTTCACCGTTGATGATCACTGTGTGTGTGTGTGTGAAATTGGACGGTGAAGATGAGATCGCCGACGATTGGTGATTGATTAATTACGGTTAAAGCAAAAGTTCAAAAAAAAATATTATTAATGAGTCGACAACATGAAGCCCGTACAGGAGGAGACTATTTTGCTCAGCTGGCAACCCGTTTTTGCTACCGGGTCGGGTTATTTTTATATGTAATTATATAGAGTTTATTATTAATGGTCCATGTGGTTGACACACAGTTGCATATTTGATCATAAAACGCATTTAATTACACCAATAGTTTTTATGGTTGTCTAAATTGAGTTGACCGGTGAACAAGGGCATTTTCGTCCAACTCCTTTCATAGAAACCTTAGGGACCATTTTTGCAACTATTTTAAAAAAGTTAACTCAACCATATAAACAAAGCAACCTGTAATTGTGCTTAAAAAAACCCAAATTCTTCCAAGAACCCTAGTTGTGCTTAAAAACCTGCATCGGTTAATCAAAATGGTTAAAGGTATGTGGTTTGTTGAATGTTTTATAAGTGTTTTTGTGTTTCAATTGCTTGTTTATAAATGTAGATAGAGTGCATAGGCGTATGTTTTGTTTTGAGTATAATAATGTAGTTGATAATGCACACTGATTGAGGATGGATGACATTTCGTTTTGTAGCTTGTTATGTTGTTTGGTTCACTCGTTTTGTTGTAACCCTTGTTTTTTTGCAATTTCTTTGAAAGGTAATCATTGGTCGAAGTTGATAGTTACTGAAGAGATGGTTGACTATGTTTTAGCTAAATATGGGAATAAGTGGGAGGTAGACGAGCCAATAGCTGATGTGATAATGGATGACTTGTTGTAAAGAACTTTCAATGAACCGAAGCTTGTGAAAAGTTAATGTACATTGTGTTGCATTTTTCTGCTATAAGATTGACCCATTTGACACTTTCTTATTTATTTACTTTTGCTTTCTTTGTAGATGATAAAGAAAAGGGAATTTTGGATGGTTAGTGTGTAAAAAATACATTTTTTTTTGCTATTTGACTTATTTGACTCTTTCTAATGTATTGACTTTTTGCTATCTTTGTAGATAATAAAGGAAAAGGAAAGGGAATTGTGAAAGGTTAGTTTACATTGTGTTGCATTGTTCTACTATAAGATTTTCTGTTATAAGATTGACTCATTTGACTTTCTCTTATGTATTTACTTTTTGCTATCTTTGTAAATGATAAAGGAAAGAGAAAAGGAACTTTGAAAGGTAAGTGTACAAATGATTTATTATTTTGTTGTTTGACCCAATTGACTCTCTTTTATGTGTTGACTTTTTGCTATCTTTGTAAATGATAAAGGAAATCTAACAGGAATTAAGTGTTTGGATGACCTTGAAAGGAGGATACAAAATGTTGAAGCAGTTATTTACAAGGCAAAATAGCAAATGATGAAGCAAAAAGGTTAGTCAGTTAAGTATGGTGTGTTTGGAAATAGGGTTTAAAATGGGTAAATTTAACAAAGATGGCTCAATATAGTGTGTTTGGAAATGGAAAAAATGGTGGTTGATCTCGAAATAGGCAATGACTACATTTCCCCCATCTCACAGAGCATCTCATCTTTATATTGTATGAGAGCTTTCTTTCACATAGCAGTCTATGACCTTTAATCTTAATACTAGATTATATCCTTTGTTAATAATCTATCATTTTTGTGCCCTCACTATCCTTATACATATTTGCAGAAGTTATAATTATATCAGATGATGACACATCCCTTTATATCCATGTTTTCTCAGACAATGATCATCTAGTGATTCATCTAATGATTCACATGATTATATGTCTGAAGATTTTAGTGAAGCTTTAATGACCTTTCTGGCCAGTCGTGATCTTCAATGGCAATTCCCTTAGCAGACTGAAAAGAAGAGCTAAACCCACTTGATGTCCATATGCAGACTGAGGAAGAAGACCCAATGCCACTTAATGTCCTATACCCAAATCCATAAATTGCTTCAACTTCTAGTACCAACACAAGAGGTCAACCACATTATGATCTTATATCCTTAAGACCCATATAGGAAAAAGTATTTGTGGTTAAGCATCCATACAGTTTGGTCAAAGTGACCAATGTCGTTCTTGGGTTAAGAGCTCCAAAAGCAGAAGTTGGATGTTCTAGCCGAAAGAGAAACTCTTAAGTTTCTTGCTAAAGATAAGTCTTTTGGTTGTTATGTAATAACTTTTTAACTAGTTACCTGTATTTTTAAATATTGATGGTGGGATTGTATGCACAACACTTTATTTTGTGAATGTATGCATTGAAAGGTTGATTTTGTAATTGTTTGCAAGTTAGATTAGGTGATGTTTAGGGTGGGTTATAGCCTGTTTGTATGTGTTTGTGCTTGCAGGTTAGATTAGGTGATGTTTAGGGTGCGTTATAGCCTGTTTGTATGTGTTTGTGCTTGCATGTTAGATTAGGTAATGCTTAGGGTGGGTTATAGCATGTTTGTATGTGTTTGTGCTTGCAGGTTAGATTAGGTGATGTTTAGGGTGGGTTATAGCCTGTTTATATGTGTTTGTGCTTGCAGGTTAGATTAGGTGATGTTTAGGGTGGGTTATTGCCCGTTTGTATGTGTTTGTGCTTGTAGGTTAGATTAGGTGATGTTTAGAAAATGCATTTGTCATAACATGTATGCAATAAGTATTTGCAGTTTAGGTCATTACTCTGAACTTAGTAACTACACTTCCAGTTTGCAGGTTAAGGTGTTTTGTGTTCTTTAGTTTGCATGTTGTTTGGTGTTTACATTTAGTTTGAGTTTGAAGTTGCATTTAGAACTTAGGAACTGCACTTCCAGTTTGGAGGTTGTGTTGGAAAAGGTCATTAATCTGAATTTGAGGCTCAAAGATTGGATAATTGCTTTGAATTTGTGTGTTTGCAGGCTAATGTGTGATTGCAGTCTCAATAAATGTATGTTTGTGTTGCTTGTTTGCTTTTAGATTGTGTTTAATTCAGTTTTATGTTAATTGTTATTTGAAAAGTACCATGTTTTCTTAGAATAAGGCGGGAAAAAATTTAGTGTTGCAAAAATGGTCCATGAGGTTTTTATGGAAGGAGTTGGACCAAAATGCCCCTGACGTAACGTTTCAGTTGGATGGAAAAGTGGTCAAAGGACTGGTCAACCCAATTTGGACAACCACATGGACTATCTGGTGTAATTAAATGCGTTTTAGAACCAAATGTGCAATTGTGTGTCAACCACAGGGACCATTTATGTAATTAACTCTTATATAAAACTTTAATAGCGGCTTTATACGACCTCGTTTTAATGTGGGATGTTTTTTGGGCTCGCGGTTTGGTCCAGCCCAACGTTGTTTCGATAAGTTTTCTATATATACCAAATCTTCACATACACGCACGAGAAACTTTTGGAGTATACTATGTACTCACTACAATCATCACCAAAATTTACGGGTTTTACCTCTTGATTTTTGGGGGTTTTTTGCCTTCAAGATTCACTAGAAGCTGATACACATGCGGAAGTTAGGTTTTCGATTGGAAAATTACTGGGGGAGTGAATGGTTTATGTATTTAGAAGAGGTATATACATATTTTTTGGGTTATTACTCTTTGTTTCAGTTTGGTTATTACGGGTGTTTAACTTGCTTATTTTAATGTTTAGATTTGCTTGGTATATTGGCGGGGCAATCTGACTCGGGTTGAGATTCCAGTCATGCCCGGTATTTGGTTTTGTTTGTTGTTTATATTAAAGCTAACGACATCGTATACAACCGCTATTAATGTTTGGATTTATTGGGTATCTTGGTGGGGCAATCTGACTGGAAGAATGTTCGTTTACATATTAAATGAACGAACGTGAACAATTTTTTGTCCGTTTAGCTTACTGAACGAACACGAACAAAGCATGTATTCGTTTATTTAATTGTTCGGTGTAAACATCCGATTATACATTCATCATTGAATGTATATGTTCGTTTATCTGTTTATGGTCGTAGATAGTATATTTTTATTATATACTATTTAGATCAGTTAAGTTAAACTAATGAACACGCGTAAAACAAAAAATAATTTCTACATTTTTTTTTCTTCGTACATTCATTAATGTTCGTTAATTTACGTTCGTTTAATCTCTTATTGAACGAACATAAACGAACACGAGCAACCACATTTTTTAATGAACGAACATTGACAAGAAAAATCACTCGTTTAATCGTTCGTGTTCATTCATTTGTCCGACTAAAATTAAACGAGCAAACATGAAATATATTCGTGTTCGTCTAGTTCGTTTACAGCCCTAGTTATAAGGTTATTACGAGCCACTTGTAATAACAAAAGTTTTTTGCGAGACGTATTAATTTAATTTGAGTTTTGGTATTTGTAGCTATAACAAGGTTTGTAACCCACGCTCCATCGCGGAGCGCGCGGGACTAACTTTCTAACGGACCGATAACCCAAAGGACTATTTGCGTTAATTGTTTCTAATTTTTTTTACGGAAATAGTCCTTGAGGTTAGCGTTCCGTTGTAAAGTTAGTCATTAAGGACTAACTTTGCAACGAATTAACCTCAAGGACCATTTCAATAAAAAAAATTAAAATATATACTAAACTTCAACAGTTTTTATAAAATCGTACGCATGTCAGAAGCGTTGCAATATTGGGCTCGTTTTGTTCGCAATTCGGCGATCTTTTCAATGACATATTTTTTTATGAATGAATCGATGGACATACATTTCATATTTGATAAATAAAGTTTGTTATATAAAAAAATCGTAAATAAGTAAAAGTCCCAGGTCGTTATTGTAACTTTCGCATACTTTGAGGGTGTGTTTTGTAATAATTTTTCTTCACGGAGAATGGTGAATTTTTTTATAATATTTAATTTTGCACTCGAACCTAATACTGATCTTTAATAAATAGTTATAATAGTTATTTTTAAACCTTAAAAGTATGTGTTGAGGATTAGTTGGTTAGGAGCATTGACGGAACTTGAATGTTTTTTTTGAAGGGGTCAATTTAAAAAGTGTCTATTTTAGAAGGGCTGTTATACATTACGCTGAATTTTTTGTATTAAAAATGACTAAAACCATATATAAAATGTAGATAACGTCAAAATTTTTAAAGAAGCCACAACCCTTTTCATGTCCCTTCTAATTTCCATCTCTGGTTAGGACATAAGAGCAGTGTTCTAAAAGGCTCGCCTTTGCGCCGCTGATGCGGTCGTCGTAGGACTTTAACACGAAGTTTTACAACTCCCTAGGCAGAGCACCTAATCGTTGTAGTAGTAGTATAGGCAAGATTCTGGGGTTGTTATCGTTCACTCGGGGAATAAGTTGGGAAGGCTTGATCACGGTCTAACAGATATCTAGAGGTTGAGAGAAGATTATTTTTGTATTTTTATATTTTATGAAAGCATGTAAAATCATATATTTGAGAGGTTAGTTGGTTTAGCTATTAAACTAAATATTAATCTAAGCTATTGGTGATAACAATATAATAAAAGATTGTGTTTATTTAATCATGTATTGCTCCCTAGATTGCTTCTCCTAGTGTTGTTTCTTTGTCACACTTGTGATGATCTATGTAATTATTTCCTAAGTCATGAACGAATTACACGAACCCGCCGTCTATTTAATATTCCGTTAAGGCAACGCACAAGTAAGGTAGTATAAAGACTATTACAAGGCCCCTAAGAGTATATTAAATGCATTTGAAATATATTAAGAGTGGATCAACCATATAATAGGGGCCATTGGTAGTATGAAGACTGATACACGATGTATCTTTTCTACACAATCATGTTTTCCTAGATCATATCAACAACGAACGATACAGACAAAAGCTAGTTTTCTAAGACCTAACATGTATATTCATCACAAGAAGAAACACCACTAAGATCTACATTCTAGGTTTCATACAATCATAAATAAACACAATAGAAGGTTTAGCCAAACATGTTAAAGATAAAGCAAGAAAAAATAAAAATCACACAACAAGACATATTGAATGATTAAGATAGTCTTACTTGATTAAAACATGAATTGAAGAGAGTACAATAGGGTTTTGAGGCCCTAAAATCGCCCCTAACAGCTGCTAAACAAACTAGGGTTCGTCCCTTTCTTTTACTCTAAAGTTACACACTTAAAACCCTAAAAACAGATTTGTATATATAGGAAAATTGCTGTGACGTAGTCGCGTTTTTATCGTGACGCCGTCATGAATAGAATATTCTAGATAATGGGCTGGGTCGTGCATTCTGACGCCGTCTTGGTAAGAGTTGTGACGGCGTCACGTGTAATCTGTGACGCCGTCTCCAGCCGCTGAGAACATAATCTTAAAAGATATCGGTGTAGGTTTGTAGTCTTGTCCGTTTCTTCTCCAAATGAGCCCAAGTCACGTGTATTTCCTCCAAATGCCTTCCGAATGCTAAATACCTGAAAAAGAATGATTAAGTGCCTATTTTGGTCATAAATGCATGATTTAGGGGGTTAAACGACCCCGAAAAAGTGTATAAAATGACACCTCATCAAATACCCTTACACTTGGGATTTGCTTATCCTCAAGCAAATGAGCTTTTCTACCTAGACAATAGCATTATGAGGGTCATTTTACCTACTCTTTTAAAGTATTTTACAACGCAACCTTCTATGTAACACCCTCAAATCTGAGCACGCAGCGGAATATTTGAATATCCGAGGGCGTTACATTTTATGGATCAATAGCACAAGATCTAAGAACGACTACTAAACGTGTCGTTTAAAAAAGATACATTGGATTAACAAAATACTTGTTTGTTACATAAGCCCATGGCTTCAAATTGTTCAACAATATAAAAAGGGTAATTACGTTTTCCTAAGCTCATGACACTGAAGCTCGACATATGTAAATGCAAATATATTTGCCAACGAGTGTTCGTGAATGATGTGCTAACCCTGCAACATCCCAAATTCGACATGGTATGGGTTCGTTCCCGGTGATAGCTAGTCACCCAAACGGGGATTCTCAATCTCTAATAGATCTATCCATAACATTCGCGCCCACATAATGTAATTCCCAATCACATCTATGCAATTTAAACAGTGCTCAGTAGACTTCATGCAATTCTCTATAATTAGAGGATACTTAGACGTGAAATTCTATGAGGCAGGAACATGCTACAAGCAATACATGGATATCTATAGGAGCCATACCATATAACTTTGCACAAACAGTATAAAAGCTGTCCGATTTAACTTAAACATCAAGAGCAATGCGTTTACACTCTACAACACAAACCGATGATAATATATCTCTATTTAAGGACTATGTACAAACATACTCACGTCATAAAAACGCTAGATGGAGAGCTCACTGGCATGCGTGAGTGAACGAGCCTCACACATCTGAAGTCTTGAGATAATCGCGATAGGTCGATTCAACTTGATACTGCAGACCACAGGAGAAGAGTTACCACTTCACAATAACTCACTACCGTATCAAATACGCGCGCACAGCACTACGCATACAGCTCCTTCTCTCAGAGACTTTAAGCGGACACAAGACGCGACGTCACAAGTGTGACAGAACTATCAGCCGTAAATTCGAGTGCGAGAGTTCACATCACTACTCACTCTGCTTATCTTCTCTGCATCGTACACCAGCGATAGATTGCGCGCTAGTGTGATCCTCCAGACGTCTTAAGCTGCGCGCATAGTACTCGAGACATATCTGTAAACTGAAGCGCTTCTTGGAAAAAGAGGCAGAGATCACACAATATCTTATCTTTTAGCGTCCTTTCAATATATCTACTGCGATGGTACTATGCAACTTGATGATTAGCGTTTTCGGTAAATTCCATCTTACTCCGACATATATGTCTCGATTATGTTATACGATCATACTTACGAGTCTTGTAATCACGCTTTTGTCTTTAAGCGCTTGTTAGGATTCATACACTTCTCGTACTTTCGGTTCTGCACAACATATCAAAAGACTCATTTAGCACCGACACATCAATAGATGATTAGTGTACACTGTTAGACACATCTACTCCCGGTTTTTGAACCAAACTGCAAAATCTCAATTAAGCAAAATAATAATTAGAGCGCGAGATTCTCTCACAGATTACTATTGCGATACATCTTCTTCTAGTCTGTCTCTATGGCGAATACGACATACTTATAATCAAGTCCAGGTTTATGCCTACTACCATAGATTGTACCTACAAGCATGCGCGTTACACATTTAGTCTTTAAAAGTACTTACTTAAATCAAGGTGCAGATTATAGTGTAAACTTCTTCTCACTCACAGTTACTACCATAATATTACGTTCTCTGGGTAGACAATGAACAGTGAGAGTACATCCATGTGCAATCACGAGGCGTCTACACGTGACGCCGCACCTAACGACCGCTATGCATGAACATCAGCTGGTAGCATAGAGTGATTTATGTCACTAGACTAGACGTCGACTCAAAAAGGCGACGCTCTAGGTCTGCAGCTTACAAACTCCTATGCTTAAGATACAATATCTCTTAATATATTCAAATTTTTTAACAAATGATAAGTGGTCACGTTGCAACCAAACTTTTACAATATTATACTCTCTTGCGTTCTATAGATAACTCTGTACTATACACGTAATGAGTTTGACCAACTTTCAAAGACTCATCGTACAAAAGCTTCGTTAAGCTTATTTAAGTTGCTTAAGTCTGATGTGGCTTATTAATTCATCACTACAGCTCGAGATGAGCTCCTATTTGATTACTTATTGGGTCTCTCGTTTGGTCTTACCAACAACTACTATTTAATCTCGTAAAATTAGTAACCAAGGTCCATTCATACTCTGGCTTCTTCTGAGTTTGTGATCCTTTTACAAAGGGTATAAAGTCCTATATAAAATGTCTTTTCTTCTATTCTTCAGTTTCGTAGGTCACCTTATTAAGCTCTACGTAGAGCTTCTATCCTCACTTCAGTCATCTTCTCTCTAGGGATCCTAACGTTGGGCTGTTCATGCATCTCCTATATCGGGCCCGTCAAGTTTTCTTAAAACATTCTGATTCTTGTTGCGCAACGGTTCTCTATCTTTCATCTTATATCACCTTAATAAGCTTATCTGGTCTCAGCGTAATTGGTAATTGAGTTCGTATGCCTTCACTAATAGTATTCGTACTATGCGTAGGGAGTCTGAAACTTTCTACCTTTTGGGTCCTCCGAACGTGACAATGATGTGCGACGTAGACTCTGAGGTCTCATTGGGTTTTCTCGTATATCTCTATATATAGCGATATACGATCTATAGTCTTAGTCACAATTAATTTCGTTTGTTAAGCCTCACATACCCACAAGTCTCGTTTAACAACATGCAAAAACATTTGTTTAAGTCTGTATACCTTCCAAAGCCATTGTGTCATGTTTTTTTCCTTAAGCTAGTTTACTCTGTATGGTCTTTCTCATAACGGTCACTGGTCTTCTAAAAACCCCTTACTTTTTCTACGTAAACACTCTCTACCTCTTCTTTCCTATATATTTTAAACCCCAATTCTTATTCTATCCATTCTACTCCACATCTATTCTTACCCAGTTGTTTAAGTGTATTCCTAATATATCGCTCATCTGCTGTCTTTAATTCATTTATATGCGTGTTCTCAAGACTAGCTAGTGTCGTCTATATCTATCTGACATACATTTTAGGACATCCCTACTTCTAAGCTAGTATTCTATTATCTGAAATACGAGAAATTCGTCTTCTTCTTACTTATCTTCACTGCATAAAAAACTAATACTTGTCCATTAGTTTTAATCTATCTGACCTTACAAAGATCCTAAGCGCTCCTTGTTCTAAATTCTGGTATGCTTCTGATCATATCTGTGGCTATATCTCACGGTTCTAGGTCTATACACAACGAACATGCAATCTCACTTATACTTACTCTAAAATCTCTAATACTTCAATATTCACTCCTAGAATTCTCCTATGCTCGCGTAATCTACTTAATTCTTCTAATCTCTCTCGTAATGCTAACCCTAGTCCAATTGCTAGCTATCACCTGTGTCTCTTTACCATGTTCTAAGTAAATGTGGGTCTGGTGTCGCCACTTTCTAAAGCGAATTCGTTTCCTTTGATCTATTACCTACAAAATCTTCCAAGGACAACTTCTAAGTCCAATGTAACTCATTCTCTTCTAGGTTCGCTTTATAATTTGCCCTAGAATACTCTATCACTTTAAACTTTCTGACTTTGCTATAGACTAAGCATTTCTATTTCGTAGGAATGTTCTTAGAAGTGTCTCACTATTTTCTAATTCTTCTGTATATTATTGACTGTAGTTTACTTTCTAATATTCAGTCTAAACTGAGCTATTTACTCTCATTCCCAGGTACACAATTTTCGAATATCTCCTTCTATCCTAAATACCGTCTTGTCTAAAATGCCCTCCTAATCTTCTATCAAGTCTTTTGCTGTGGTGCATTCTTAGTCTAACTAAACCATCTCTTGTTTTTGGTCTCTAAAAACAAATCAACACAAACTCGATAATCTAATTCGAAACATTCCCATCACTCCTCTACGCTCCTAAATTATCTATGTCTAAAAATCTTCGATTGCTATAGATTTGTACTTACTGATCGCATTGGTTAGAATACCTAGACACATCATTAAGGATTTCGTACAATACATCTCAAAATGTCTCTGCCTCTATGTCCTTCTTACTATGACACTAAATCAAACATCGTCTTAACAAAATTCTAAATGGTATAATCGGGGGAGAGTATCGTTGATATTATCTCCAAAATCATGCTAAATAATGCGGGTTAGTCATTAGGAATGACAATTCTAATGACAGAACATCTTCTAAACAAATAAAACTCGGTTTCCTATGTCATGAATGTACATTCTCCTCCAAACCTAAGAATAGTCTAATCCAATCTCTAAGTAAGACTAACATAATTACTTCCTTGTAAGTTCTCTGGATCATTCTGCTGTCTTCTGTGGTGGTGAACACTTCCCTAATATTTCTACTAAGATTTTAATCTCTTCTAATCTCCCCTTACTATCTTTCCCCCTAGGGTGATCTTGTTTCTTCTTGTGTCTTGTATCTACTTTCATAATGCACAATTCACTATCATTAATTCTAATCCATTAATCCTATCGTTCCACTCCTCACTTGGCTCCCTTCAAGTATCGTGAATATGCGTGAAAGTGCGGCCTAGCATACTCTATTACTTATTTAAATTACTATATTTTGTCTACAACATTCTTAATAATTTCTTTGCAGTTTTAAAGGTTTTTTATTTCAAAGTTGTTCATTTGCACATTTTCTTGAGACTTCTTACTGGTAAGCTTCTTAGTTCGCATTTCCGGTGGTCTGTAAAGCTTTCTCAATGTCTCAATCCAGTTCTTATTCTAATCTAAGTCTAATCTTTCTATTGGTATTTACTCTCAATTTCTATTCTGGTGTCTAAATTGTCTAAAATCTTGTTTCTTTCTAACAGTAATATCTAATGAATAACACTCTTTTTTTCAATCTACGCCGTCTGACCTAACTTTTCCTACAAAAGTAACATACACTACCAAGTAGTCATATAACAAATTATGCTCCTTCTTAACATCTTCTTAACTATTATCTTTCTTCAAAATCTATTATTCTTATTACGAAACAAGACTATGGTCTAGGTAGATCTAATGTAGCAACACCATAATCTATTCTCCTCACTTCATAATATTTATTATTCCTGGATGATCCTGTAGGTCGAGATCCACTAATTCTTAAATTCTATTATCTTATACCATTTTAATTGGTTATCTATTCCAGGATACATTACTATTTTCATAACAATATCATATAACTCGATAGTCCATCATATTCCTATAAATATTATCTGAAAACCTCTTATAATCTAAATCATAAATAAATCATATAAAAAACATTCATACTAATACTTAATCCTAAATACTCCATATTCTAATCATTATACGCGATTTCTAGGCTCACTATAACACTTCTAAATCAAATACATAATTAAAAGAATGATTCTCAAAATCGCGTATCTGTACTATTCATATAAATAAATCTGCATATGCACTAAATTTCTGTCTAGGTAAAAATTTTAGTCCTAATTCTCTGTGTAGGTCGAGAAAATGACAACTCTCCTGAAAATTATTGAGAGACAAATCTTACTCTTCTTCTTTCTTCTAATTTCATATCAAATAATTCTACATCTGAACACATTTCTCCTAAAAGAACTCACTCATTCTCTGGTCCAATTAATCAAAACGATCTGCATCATAATTTTACTCACAATTATCAATACTTCAGACAATTAAATAAATCTAAGTTATGTTCTGTAAAGGAAAATTACTGATCTAGTCAACTTGATGCTCACTCGATAAAAGTATTATACTACACCTTTCTACAATTCCAACTATAAGTGTTCTCTTACTAGTGTTTGGGAAATCCCTCTTCTCTCTTTCTCACGTCTAGCTCTCTTAAATTCTCCTCTATTCTCAAATTCAAACTCCAGACTGCGACAATCCCTTCTTTCTTCTCTTTTCTGATCTAATATCTCTTCTATCTCATCTCTACATCACAAATCACAATTCTTCTCCTCTCTCTTTTCTAATCATTCACTATCTCACTTTCTAATCAATCTAACCTATTTCACAAATTTCTATCAATGCTCCCACTAATATCTATCTCACTTCTTTTCACTCTTCACTAATTCCTCTTTCTCACAATTCTACCTTCACACCATAATTCTTATTTTCTTCTTCTACACTATCTCACTTTCATCTTTCATAACGCTTTACTCATGTCTACCAACACAACTAACTCCTTCTACATCCTTCATTCACCCTTCTCTAGACAACTATTTCTTTCAATTCTCAATTCTCACTCTCTATTTCTTACTCTGCTAATACAACTCTATCTGTCTTCTACTTTACTCACTCTGCGCGGGTTGACATCACTCCTATCAACCCCACCACGGGCCCCAAACGGAAAATCAACAGTCCCTTCCCTGATCAAAGTCAAAAAAAATAACCCTAGGCCTTGTGTGTAAAGATCAAACAACACCATCCACTGTATTAGGCCGAAAGCATTATTCCATTACTATCTCAAGAGGTTCATTTAAAGGATTGAGTGGGTGTAGGTGTAAGATCAACATATAATGGAAAAATAAACGGAAAGTGAGTACATATGGGTGGCTTTGGTTGAATGATGGGAGATGGAAGGGTTAGCTAATTATTTACCCGAAAACACTTTGGTATTGGTTGCTAATACCAATACTCGAACGAAGATAAACAACTCTACACAACTACTACATCAATCCTTTATTTTTCTTTTCTATATTTTTCTATTTTTCTCTCTTTTTTTGAATAACATAATACATCATAACATGGGGTTTATAACACGTACCCCTACACTTGAGCTTTTACATGCTCGATATTTACAATCTAACTAATGACCCGATTTGAGGTGGATCAAAATAACATGGAGATCATCTAACAAATATATGGGGGTATTGACTTAACTTTTCTTCCCCATTCTTCCGCGAAATAAATACTACCATGAATCCCAATCGTCCCAAAACTGTATTTACAAGGATAAGGACTTAGCAACCGTGTACTCAAATAATTAACTTGGGTTAACACAATAATGTACTAAAAGTGAGTACATACAAGGTAGGCTAAGGCGATTTGGGTGTAACGATTGGTTTAAGGGTTAACAATGCTCTTCATTAATGATCTGGAATCCACCAGAAAATTACGAGAACCATGAAAAAGGATAGGCTCGGAGGGTTGTACTAGGGGTATCCTGCACTAATAATGAGTGCATGGCAAGGGTGTGGGATAGTTATATGATCGGTGTGACCATCATAACAATTACAGGTTTAAAACATGGGTTAATCCTAATGCCTCTTATCAAGCAAATCCTAATACTTACTATGCGGTCTCGGGATGCATCACAAAAACAAGTTCTAGAATTTAATATACTACCGGTACACTCATATAATTTAATACCAATCTCAATGCTCCAGAAAAGGCGACGAAGACCACATGTACACATCCGTAACGACGGAATAGACACATGTGACTGCTCACTCCTTAACTCGAGAAAGCTAAAGGTGTAAACTATCTTGAGTATCAATAATAGATACCCGAATTCCTAAAGATCTAAAGGCGAACCTCACATTTTTGGGGTGAAATTCTAAGGGTTATTGTGCTAGTCATATAAATTCCTATCCATGAGACGCTATTAATACTCAGTTTTCGTCGGTATGTGTCATAAAAAAATTAAATTTGGGTAAAAATCACCTTTTATGCTATGTTTCGATATATTACCCATCATTTTAAGGACAAAGCAAATGGCAAATGAAAGAATAGTTTCTAAGGCTTATTTCCCCCTACACTTAAGTTGAACATTGTTCCTAATGTTATATAAAGGTACTCGTAAAAACGAATAAAGGGAAAATAAAACAAGTAAAAGAAACTAGTACTCCCCTGGTTTGCTCAATAATGGAGAAGAAACATGCGATAACTGGTTAAATCGTCCTCCAAGAATCATCCAATGAAATTTCCTAAGAACTTCCAAGCTTCTTCTCGTCAAATATAACTTGTAATCAAATACAAAGACAACTACACCAAGCATAAAATTTGCGATTTACAAATATACAATATGAAATTAAGGTTGACTCGATAAAGCAGTAAAAATAGGATGAGAGAATTGTCAAACTCATTAGTTGTAGGTTTATAACAGAAGAGTACATATTTTAAATGTTATGCAAGTTTTATTTTCAAAAATAATTAAAAACTTTAAGTTTTCTGGACCTGGGCGTTTGACGCCGTCAGGAAAATCCTGACCCCGTCACAGGTGTCGTGGTGACGGCGTCGCGTGTAAATCGTGACGCCGTCTCCACGTTCTGTGAAAACAATATTTTTGTTTTTGATGAAAAATTTTCTGCACTTGATTTCATAGGTTAATTCCTATACAAGTGGCTGCATAAAACCTGAGATTTGACAATTCAATCATATGACTCGAAAATGACGCGAATTAATCTAAACAATTTATTTTGCATGTTTGAATTTGGTTCAAAAACCGGATAAATTCCCCTACACTTATTTTGTTGCAAAATACCTTTGATTGCAAATAAGACGAAGTTACAAACAAACAAAGCATGATTACAAACTAATTCAAACATAATAGAATAAACGATAAAGAATTAAAACACACAAGACACTCCTAATATGCGATAAAAGTAAATATTGGGTTGCCTCCCAAAAAGCGTTTTTCTTTATTTTACGAGTCTTGTAGCTAGACTCGGAGTCACACGTTCTTACGTGTCGTAGAAGTGGTCCAAGTCGATAATTTCTCTTAGAATTTCTCTTTTGAAGAGTTTCCTAGTGGTGGGGATTGATTGTAGGGTTTTGGTGAACTCTTCTCCGTCGGGATCAATTAATCTAATCTTGGTGTGCCATGCTTCATCTATGTTTTTGGGTGGTTTGTCCCAGTTCATTTGTTTTTTAATTATGTCCTCTAATTCTCACATATTACTTTTAAGGTTAATGGGTATGGCTCCTAAGAATTCTACTATCCTCCTAAACACTAAGGTATCCTTAAAAAGATTGAGCTCGGCATCTCTAGCAATTTCCCATTCTCCGGGTAAACGGCAGTCTAAGAAGTCATTCCTAGCATAATAAGGGGTTTGTACGCCTACTCCTTCCGTGCGAGGTCGTGGTTTGTATGATACCCTTTCCAAGTGTGGTCCAATAAGGTGATTCTTCCTCTCCTAAGTCGACTCCTTTTACTCCGAATACTGACCTAGTGATTCCTTCTCCTACCGCTATTTTGGCCATCCTACAATCTATAACAGCGTTGGCGCTAGCTAAGAATCCTCTTCCCACAAGCAAAGGGGTTTCGGGGTCCTTCTTCATATCATTCACGTAGAAGTCATTTAATAGTTTTAGTTTTCCTATGTGGACCTCTACATCTTTCACAATCCCAACGGGGTAGGATTTGGTTCCGTCAGCCAATCCAAAGATATGGTTAGTCTCTTCTAATAGTCCGATGTTAAGCTTTTTGAAGAGGTAAAGTGGGATTATGTTCACACATGATCCTAGATCAGCCAAGGTGTCGAAAGGTTTTGAGTCCCCTAATCTACAAGGTAGAGTGAGTAGTCCGAGGTCTTCTATTTTCGCAGGTATTTCTCTTTGGACAAATGTTGATCCGTTTTTGCCTAGTTCTAAGCTCTCCACGTATTTATATAATATAGCGTTATAGATTGGAGCGTGAGCTAGGACTTCAAGAACCAGTAGGTTAAGATGTAAATCCTGGAATTCATCTTCAAGAGTTGGTTCGGGTTCCTCCGGTTGCTGCGGTTCGATTTCAACCTCGGGCCGCTGCAGGCTTGTTTGGGAAATGGTTGCCTCCTTGAAATGTGCCTTGATAACGTTGATTGAGGTGGATGGGTGAGATGAGCATTGCGGGTCCTGAGTTGGGTAAGAACGAGCAGACAAAACTAGGAAAGTACTCAGTTTCAGGTTCTTAACCGTATTGCTAGGTAATGTGCCCGCTATTTGATCGGTGATGGCCTTCAACACAGTGTCAATTTTATTGGTCATCTCACCTTGTTGTCGTTTGAAATCGGCTTCAAACTTAGACAGCCTGCGTCTTGAGATTCCATGAAGTTAGATACCAATCCTTCTAGGCTTGATTGATTGTTAAAGCTTCGAGGACGGTTGTTGAAGGAACGTTTTAGGATTGAACCGTTAGGTGGGTTTGAAAAATTATTTTTGGAATTTTGAGGTTGTCTCCACCTAAGGTTTGGGTGACTTCTCCATGATGGATTGTAGGTGTCACCAAGATTGTTTTACTCGGGCTTGAAAGTATACCACTTACCTCCCGCTTCATCGGTACGCGAGGATGCGTATTCAACAAAGGCTTGTTCGAGATCTTCCATGCAATACTGAGTGTCGTAAGGACCACTGCAGATCTTACATGAGGTGGTGACTTTGTTCACTTGGTAGGTTGTGTCAGAGCAAGATGAGCTTCCATCAAGCGTTGGACTTGATTTTCATGCTCGATTAGATGGCGGTCGAATGTACTCGGGACATCTTAAGGCAAAGCGATTGCCTTGACCGGCTTAGCGAAATCCCTTGGGTCGTTCCAACTTTCGTTGTCATAGAGGGCGAGGTCCTCTAATAATGCCTAGGATTTTTCGGCGTTAAGGTCACGAAGCTTACCACCAGCCGATTGGTCAATGGTTCGTCTTGTGACAGGATTGACATGGTCATAGAAAATTTGGACTTGTAGTAAGTTCTTGAAACGAGTCCATGCTTCTGATAGAGATTCTCCATGATGTTGTTGGGACATCATGATATCGTTGCGAAGTTTTGCGGTCCTTCCCGGTGGAAAGAATTGAGCAAGGAACCGGGTAGTAAGATCCTCCCATGTGGTGATGGATCCTGCTGGAAGACGTTCAAGCCAATTGCTAGCTTGATCGCTAAGGGAAAATTGAAATAAACGCAGGCGCGTTCTTTCCCTATTGTCACCATCAAGGTCAAGTGAGTCCACTAGTTTAAGGAAATCCTTAAGGTGTTGGTTTGGATCCTCGGACCAAAGTCAGTAGAATGAGCATCCATTTTGCACCAACCGGATGGTGTCAGATCGAAGAGGTACCACGTTGTTCCATACGGGGAGCTCAATGGTATTCCTGTAGCCCTTGTGGCTAGGTTTAAAGTAGTCTCCTAGAGTGCGGATAGTATTCTCGTCTCCCATGGTGGTTGACGAGAATGGATTACGAAACAAATAACACAAAGAAAAGATAGACTACAAGAAAGCTAATGTGCGAAAATTAAATTCTCACTTGAAAGGATTCAAGCGAGTAGAACTAAGCTAAACTATGATCAAAACCTAACTATTCCCTAGACGGCCTCGTCGTAGGACTTCAACACGAAGTTTTACAACTCCCTAGGCAGAGCACCTAATCGTTGTAGTAGTAGTATAGGCAAGACTCAGGGGGTTGTTATCGTTCACTCGGGGAAATAGGTTTGAAAGGCTTGATCACGGTCTAATAGAATTCTAGAGGTTGAGAGAAGATTATTTTTGTATTTTTATATTTTATGAAAGCAGGTAAAATCATATATTTGAGAGTTTGGTTGGTTTAGCTATTAAACTAAATATTAATCTAAGCTACTGTTGATAACAATATAATAAAAGATTGTGTTTAGTTAATCATGTATTACTTCCTAGATTGCTTCTCCTAGTGTTGTTGCTTTGTCACACTTGTGATAATCTATGTAATTATTTCCTAAGTCATGAACGAATTACACGAACCCGCCGTCTATTTAATATTCCGTTAAGGCAACGCACAAGTAAGGTAGTATGAAGACTATTACAAGGCCCCTAAGAGTATATTAAATGCATTTGAAATATATTAAGAGTGGATCAACCATATAAGGGGCAAGGTAGTATGAAGACTGTTACCCGATGGTATCCTTTCTACACAATCATGTTTTCCTAGACATATCAACAGCGATACAGACAAAAGCTAGTTTTCTAAGACCTAACATGCATATTCATCACAAGAAGCAACACCACTAAGATCTACATTCTAGGTTTCATACAATCATAAATAAACACAATAGAAGGTTTAGCCAAGCATGTTAAAGATAAAGCAAGAACAATGAATCAAACAACACATAGACATATTGAATGATTAAGATAATCTTACTTGATTAAAACATGAATTGAAGAGAGTACAATAGGGTTTTGAGGCCCTAAAATCGTCCCTAACAGCTGCTAAACGAACTAGGGTTCGTCCTTTTCTTTTACTCTAAAGTTACACACTTAAAACCCTAAAAACAGATTTGTATATATAGGAAAATCACTATGACGGCGTCGCATTTTAATTATGACGCCATCATGAATAGAATATTCTAGATAATGGGCTGGGTCGTGGCATTCTGCGCAGTCGTAGGATTCTTGTGACGCCTGTCTTTTGTTGAGAGTTGTGACTGCGTCACGTGTAATCTAGTGACGCCGTCCTCTAGCCGCTGAGAACATATATCTTAAAGAGATATCGGAGTAGGTTTGTAGTCTGTCTGTCTTCTTCTCTAAAAGAGCCCAAGATCACGTGATTTCCTCCAAATCCTTCCAAATGCGAATACTTGAAAAGGTAACGATAGTACCTATTTGAGGCATACATGCCACCTCTCAGCCGCCAATGTTTGAGGCATACCTCCACGTTACGAAAGGGACTTTGGCTATTGGCTCTGGCGTCGGCGTGGGACAAGGCTTTAAAAATCATTCTGCCAGGCAAAGGCGCAAAGCGTAAGCCTCCACGTTATTAAATATTTACTAATATTTGAGATTTTGCTAATATTTTAGATTTGGGCTTGGATTTACTAATGCTTATCACTCATATAACTATGAAATATGATATAAATCTATAAATCTATAAATATTTGTTGTCGCCTTAAGTCACAATTAAAAACGTCGTACCGCTACGCCTCACGCTAAAGCGGAGGCTTTGTCATTGCCGCCGATCCATTATCTCACGCTATCTATAACCTTACTTAGGAGTGAGGGTAAGCATTTATTGAAAATGTACAAACCAAACATAACCCAAAAAGCTATGTTTACCATTTTCCATTTAATTTTAGGATAAAGTCTGGAAATCTATAGGTTTGGCTAATGATTTTGGACACATTTTCGTAGATTTGGCAATGAGACCTTTGATTGTTTATAAAGTTTACTTCATTTTATGTGTTTTTTATTTGTCATCTATATCTATACTCCTTATAAAGGAGATTTAGGATTCTCTTGAAAGTTGAAAAATTACTATTTTAGGAAATGTTGAAAATTAAATGCATGGAATCTTGAAAACACATATAGCATCATCTTTTAAAAACGTATAGCATTAGCTATTAAAAACGTATAGCCTCATTCAATAAAAAACGTATAGCCTCATTTAATGATGGTTAATGGTTATGATCAATGCTAAGTTTTGTAACCATTGATATTTAATTGTGTGTAAATGCCTTTGGAGTTACAACTCTTATCATCAATGCTATTTATGATGGAGTTACAACTCTTATGATCAATGCTTTTTATGATGGAATTACAAAATAACACATATATATAGGCATACATACACATTTGATTCACATATATATGCACACACGATCCACATGAAATTCATATTTGATTAACTTCTATTTGTGCATCTACACACACGATTCACATGAAATCATATATCTCATCAACTCCTCATTATGTATTCAGCACTAATATTGTTTTTATTATGATTTGTAATCACAGGTACAACTTGCTGTAGAAGGTAGATTGTGCATACTAACTTCATGTCGGTTTTGGTTTCCAATAGTTAAGGAATAGTCCAAGGTAAATCTTGAACCATAACATGTATATTATCTTTGGAAGATTCGAGAAAAAAAGAATAGTTAATCAAACATTCATGTTATTGATTCCATATGTTTTTAACTGTTTATGCATTCAATTCGTGATAAGTTACCTAACTCCATGCATGCATGCATGGATAAATGTTGAAGGCTTGAAGCAGTCCCAAGAGTTGAAGCAAAACACACACCACGACTGCCATTTGCCGCCTCCAGGTATGTTCCAATTACACATGTTTCTGTTTTTATGTTTGATTCAATGTATTAACTTTTGACCTTTTTTTCAGCGACAGTTCTCTCTTTGCTGAATAAAGGAACTCGATTGTACAATATGCTTCAAAAAGCATAGATTTCACAAAAAGCTTAAAGAAATTGGAAATGAGCTTAGAGCTATAATTAAGGGTATAATCATTAAGGGTTACAATATTGATGCTTGCAATTAACCGTCGCCGGAACAATATCGACACATGCTCTTTGTTTGGCAAGTGAATACGAGATATGCCCATGGTGTTCTTTTTTTCCTTTTTTTGTAAATTAGTTATTTTTGGTATAAATGGTGGTTAATGGTTATGATCAATGCTAAGTTTTGTAACCATCGACATTTAATTGTGTGTAAATGCCTTTATAGTTTCAGTTATAAAAAATCAAAAGCCTTTTATGATCAATGATATTTATGATGGAGTTACAACTTTTATGATCAATGTTATTTTATTGTTGGAGTTACAAACTCTTATAAATCAATGCTATTAATGATGGATTACAACTCTTATTATCAATACTATTATTTATGATGAAGTTTACAATGCTATCTACTTGGTTAAAATAAATAACAAAGTGATAAACAAAGAACAAATTTTTGAGACCGAGATTGATCTTTATAGAACAAGATTCGTGTATTGCACCAACCCCGATTTCAATAACAAGTTCGATGCTTAACATAAGTAAAACTTTAATTTTGTGTTGATACATTAACAAATGATAGCAAACCGTACATAGATACATCAAAAGAAAAAAAATACAAATCCATGCTAATTGAATTTTTTTAAAACTATACACCGCATCAACTAGGCGCGAATAATTGTCTATTAAATATAACACTCAAATTTATTATTATTACAGTTTTAAATGACTAATTCAACTTAAAACGACGCTATGAAAAAACAATGCAACCATGCCATTAAAATAAATTGCAACAATGCAACTATGTCATTGAAAAAATTATCCGCCGTCAAAATTTGATCGAAACTAGAAATCCTGTTGCTCATTTTTAAAGTAGTCGAACGAATCCAATGTCATCTAAAAAGAGTATTAGCAATACACCTATTCAATATTCAATGATGACGGTATTAAGATTTTTCTTTATTTTATTTTTGTCAAATTTTATTTTCGCAAGTAAAAGATTGTTTTGAAGCTTCGGTCGGCGCAAAATAATCTTTTGAGGTTTAGCGAAAGTAAATGTTGTTGGAATCGTAGATGATGCTGATTAAATTGAAGTGAAAGTTAAAATAATGAATACTAATTTTACTGTATAAGATACATGAAGCAATATTTGATTTTATCAAAATATAAAAAATGATTTTTTTTTTAAAATCTCTTATAAGTTCTCAAACATAACTTATATTTCAAGTAATTCAATCTTACATGGCAAACATGGAGGCTAACCCATTAAATATAAGCTTATTTTCAGCCGCATGTGATCACATAATATAAAGAAATGGTGTATATGAACTGCTTCATTCTTAAACACTCAAAACAAACTAGCTAATGTGACAAGGTAAATCGATATGAGGCATAGCGAGACGATTGGTTATAACAGCTACAATGTACTTTGTTTGGCAAGAACCAACGTAGTATTCATGCATCAGTAGTTCGATTAGAACTGCTAACTTTCAAGTATAAGCTATCCATCGCTGTTCAAATATATCAAAATTCAAGATATTGGAAAAAACTTAGTCTCGCTTTGCTTGAGATGGTCAGTAGCGGATGTGTACGTCGTTTGTTATTTTAGTTATCACTGGTTCTATAATTGATTTGTAAAAAGACCTTTAGTGGATTGGTTAATTTTTCAGAGTCAAAGAAAAATATGATGATCGAATTTCCAAATCCATCTATTGAGGGGACAAATATAATTGTATATGTTGGTTTTAACAAACTAGGAAACCAATTTAGCTAAGAGTACGCAGCGGAACGGATCTAGTTTTAGCACATAGATTAACACATAATAAAAGGGAAGTAAACTAACCTTTTTGTCTTAGATCCTGAAAACGAGTTAGCGGTTAAATTACCGCCTCTACGGTTGCTTACACAAACACGTCAACCAAGTATGCCAAGTTGTCTAGCCTTGATCTCACGAACAAAACACCTTGTATTGTAGTCGAATTCCAAACGCACCCTTTGAGCTAGAACCGAATAACCAAGAAATTGAATAAACCTTGAACCGAAATTCGTCAAACCCTAATAAGGGTTTACTCTAATTCGATTGAACCGAAAACAAACAAACTGAAACCCTTGTTTGGGTTTTGTGATCTCCGAGCAAGGAAAGCCACCAAACGAAAACCTACGTGTAATCTTGAATCGCCAATCAAGGAGGACAAGAAAAACCAAAAACCTTTAATGGGTTTTAAGTCGAATTCGGTGGAGGGGAGAAAAGAACCGAAAACCTTAAGAGGGTGTTGGTTCGAATTCAGTGAAGGGAAAGGGAAAGCAAGGAAAATCTTTGGTGATTTTTAGGTATTGTGAATGAATGAATATGAGGTCTAGGGTGGGGTATTTATAGTACTCAAACCCTAGTCCAAGATAAACTCTAATTCCTCAATTCATTCCTTATCAAAATACTTATTCCCTTATCTCCTAATTAGAACCCAAAACCCATTCTAGAATCACCTAGGGGTCGTCCACTTTAATTTCCCCCCTTAGGGTTTAGGTTTTGTCCAATTAAGCCCTTGGTTTTATATTTAAAAGTTCGTTAAGTTAGTTATACAAGTAACGGTAACTAACGACTATTTAAATTATATTTCGTTAAGTAAAACATACTCTTCGTATTCTAACGTGTGTGCCCCCAATAGGCTCACATATTTCTAATGTATTTAACGCGGATCCAACTACCATATTCCAACAGCTCCCACTTGGAAGTTGGAGTAGCAGATTGCATCAATACTGACAATGAAAACGTCTAGCAACACTCGCACTTGCCTTTAAATTAGAAATATTTGAGATAAAGTTTCAGGAACAATCTCAGCTTATAATGGTTATCTATTTCTTGCTATTATCATCCATTTGTTACAGATACCGTTAAACCATGGATATGGATCCTAACTCATTCCACATAGTTTAACATTTTAGTTTCTCGTTATAGAAATAATTCAGATTTACCATATGTAATTAAGAATCATTTTAAATTACCCTTTGGGCACGGCCATACAATTATCTGATTAATTCTGGAGAGGGCCCATGGTATCTTTCTGCACATATCATGTGGAGGAACAAATTCTTTGTTGACTACAAGTGTTGTGGATGCTGTTTCACATCACTTCCAAGAACAGCTTTTATAACTACCTTATTCAGGATAGCGTTTGACTTATACTCAAAAAGTGATATCCACACATACAGAACTTATTTGTATTTCAAGTCTAAGGATGACTTATTAAAACCATTTTCGATATATTACTCATGACGAGGATCCAAAAGTAAATATTCAAAGTTTGGGGTATCCAATATGCATCCCTTGTGAATACATATGATTTTGGCGGGAACAATCCATATATTCAAAGAATACAACCAACACTCACATTTTCCTTAAGTAACAATATTCTCATATTGTTAAATGACAATGGACATATTTAAAATGATAAATCATTTATGGATTAAACATGCAAATATAGAATAACAGTTATTATATGAATGAAAAACAAACATCAATTATCTTTATTCATCAAAAAATAAAATTGTCTTACAATTCTAAATTATCTAAATACTAATAAAACACAGATTTACATGAGACTACTAGCTGGTATCATTCCTATTTGCTTAGTCAAATCAGAATGCTTAGGAAATGCTAAAGCCTTCGTAAAAGGATCAACTAGGTTGTCATATGTGTTAAATTTTTCTATCCTCACATCACCCATTTTTATAGTTTCTCGAAGATAGTGAACTTTTGCGCAAAAATGTCTTGCACCTTTAGTGACTCCATGATCTTTCGTTATTGCTATAGCTCTAGTATTATCACAATACATATTTATGGGTTTTTCAATTGTGGGAACAACACCAAGCCCAAAAATGAATTTCCGAATCCATACAACCTCTTTCGATGCGTCAAAGGCAACGATATATTTAGCATTTGTAGATGAGGTTGCAAAAATACTTTGCTTCGTGCTTTTCCAGTCAACAACACCTCCATTTAAAACGAACACATATCCAGTTTGAGACTTGAGGTCGTCAGCATCCGTCAGATATCCAACATCAGTGTAGCAAGAAACTCTGAGCTCTCGTTTCGTATCACCTCCACAAACAAGAAACATATCTTTAGTATTGAGAAGATACTTCATAATGTTCTTAACAGTAGTCTAGTGAAGTTCACATGGATTCTGTTAAAATCGGCTTGTCATGTTCTGAGCGAACGCAACATCAGGACGAGTACATCTCAAGGCATACATAATTGATCCAACAGCCGAGGCGTATGGGATATTTTGCATGTGTTGTTTTTCATCAAGTGTTGAAGCACCTTATGATTTACTCAACTTAAGCTTTTCTTGCATTGGGATAGTTCCACGTTTGGAATTTTCCATGAAATATCTTATCAAGATTTTCGAGCGGCGATACGAGAGCCCTTAGCATAAACCAATTAACAGTTTTGATCTATCTCGATAGATCTTGATTCCAAGAATATATGCAGCTTCTCCTAGATCTTTCATAGCAAAACATCTTCCAAGATAGGATTTTACATCTTGTTACATTGGAATATTATTTCCCATGATCAATATGTCATCGACATACAAGATTAGGAAAGTGACATAACTCCCACTAGCTTTCATATATATAGATGGCTCATCACGATTTTGATTGAAACTGAATTTTTTAATTTCATCATCAAATCGTTTATTCTATTGCCTAGATGCTTGCTTAAGTCCATAAATGGAACACTTTAGCGTGCATACTTGGTTAGGATATTTTGGATTAATAAACCCTTCAGGTTGCTCCATGTATACCTCTTCATTGAGATATCCACTGAGGAAGGCAATTTTGACATCCATTTGCCAAATCTCGTAGTCATAAAACGTAGCTATGACTACAAGAATCCTAATAGCTCTAATGTCTGCCACATGAGAGAAGGTTTCTACATAATCAATCCCTGGGGTTTGAGTGAAGCCCTTCGCTACCAGACGAGCTTTATAGGTGTTTACTGCTCCATCCATGTCGGTCTTCTTTTTGAAGAGCCATTTGTGGCCAACGGTTTTGCCGTTAGGAGGAAGATCAACTAACTCCCAGACTTCATTGTCTCTCATGGATTGTATCTTTACATTCATAACATTAAGCCATTTATTGGATTTTGGATCCAACAATGCGGCTTTATAGTTAGTAGGTTCACTAAGATCCCCTACCTCATGCTCCTCAGCACCGACGTGTAAACACAATCGATCTGTGGGACGATGTGTCCTTATGGACCTATGAATGGGATTGATATCACTTTGAGGTTTATCAATTTCTTGATCATTCTCTTCATGATGCAAGCTAGTGTCTATAGAAGGATGTGTATCTTCTTCTTGAATAATTTCAAGATCTTTTAGACTCCCACTTGCTTCTTGAGTTATAAGACTATTCTCAAGGAGTTTAGCATTCCGAGCAATAAAGACTTTGTTCTCGGGTGGGTAGTAGAAAGAATATCCCATTGTTTCCTTTGGGTATCCTACAAAGATACACTTAATAGATATGGGTTCTAGTTTGTTAGGTTTGGTAAGTGTATCACGCTTAACAAGTGCCTCACAACCCCAGACTTTTAAGTAAGACAACTTAGGGGCTTGCCCATGCCATACTTCGTATGGTGTCTTATCAACCTTCTTAGTTGGAACCATGTTGAGAATGCGTGCAGCAGACTCAAGGGCATAATCCCAAAAGGACTTTGGAAGAGTAGTTTGACTCATCATGGAGCGAACCATGTCTAGCAGTGTTCTATTTCTCCTCTCTGACACACCATTATGTTGTGGCGTGTAAGGAGGAGTTCGATGGGCAATAATCCCATGCTCCTTTAGATGATCCAAAAACTCTTGACTCATATATTCACCTCCACGATCAGAACGTAGTGACTTAATGGTCTTCCCGAGTTGGTTTTCTACTTCCTTTTGAAACACTTTGAAAGTTTCAAACACTTCATGTTTATGTTTAAGCAAGTAAACATAACCATAACGACTAAAGTCGTCAGTAAAAGTGACGAAGTAGCTAGCTCCTTGTCTTGACATAATCTTAAATGGACCACATACATCGGTGTGGATTAGTCCAAGTAGATCTTTAGCCCTTTCCACTTGATGTGAATAAGGTTTTCTTGCCATCTTTCCAGACATGCAGGAAACACACTTTTCAAAAGACTTAATGTCAGTTGAATCGAGAAGTCCATCATGTTGCAACTTCTCCATGCGTTTCTTGTTAATGTGTCCAAGACGACAGTGCCACAAGAGAGTAGAGTCCAAGTTAAGCTTGGCTCTTTTATTGCTAATTGCATACATAGAACTATCATTTGTATTAGAAGAAGACAAATCAATTTCAAAAATATCATCCCGTGGGATAGCACAAAAATAAACCAAATTATTTCTAGAAACTGAAATTGTATTATCATTCTCAAAGCGGTTAACAAAACCATCCTTGTACAAACGTGAAACTGAAATGATGCCTCTAGTAATAGAGGGAGCATAATGACAATTGTGTAAAATTAAAACAAGTCCACTAGGAAGACACAAGTGAAATTCTCTAATAGCTTCAACTGCTGCACGATGACCATCGCCCACGTACAGACTTAAAGCTCCTGGCTTCAGTTTCCTACTTCTTCTGAGACCCTGAGTAGTAATACATATATGAGTACCACAACCCGTATCATAAACCCAAGATGTACTAGGAAAAGAGTAGAGTTCTATGGTGAAAATACCTGAAGTGCTAGCTCCTTGAGATAGCTTGAATTTTTTTCATCAACTCGACGAGATAAACGGGACAATTCCTTCTCCAATAACCTACTTCACCACATTGGTGGCAGATCGCGTCCTTCGCTGGATTATCCTTCTTGGGTGTTGGAGGATTCTTGGGTTTGGGAGCAAAAGATGGTGCAAGCACAAGTGAATTTCCCATCTTTGCTTTGCCTTTCCCTTGATTCCCCTTAGCAGCCTTATGCGATTTCTTCTTTTGGTTTTTCTGGACCCTTCCTGCTCTTATTGCATGAAGTGCAGGTGCAACTTCTCTTGGTGGAAGAGTTTACTCATGTAGCTTCAGCATAGCATGTAACCAATGGTCTTCCCCATGCTATGCATGTTATAATTTTGCACAAAACCATCATATTCTTTTCTCAGAGAGACCAAGATAAGGTTTACTGAAAGGTTTTGAGTCATGGCATGACCGAGACGTTCCAAGTTGTCTATATAACTCTTCATTTTGAGAACGTAAGAGCTTACAGACTATCCTTCTTCCTGTTTACACGCGTGAAATTCTCTCACGGTCTGAAGAAGTTCCTGATCTGCCTGTTGTGCATACAACGTTTTCAGTTCCTTTAGCATATCATATGCACCAAGTTGCTCCATATTCTTTTGGATATCTGGGTCCATGGTCATAAGCATAAGACCAACAATTTTCTTCGAAGCCTTGACCCATGCATTGTGGGTGTTAAGGACATCCAGAGGAAGTACTTGTCCAGCAGATGGAACTGGCATAGCAGGTATTGGCTGCTCCAAGTATGGTAACTTTTCTTCAACATATAGCACAATCCGAAGATTGCGATACCATTCCATGAAGTTAAGTCCAGTTAATTTTTGTTTTTCAAAAAATATCCTGAATAACGTATTGTTTACTACGGTGGTAGTCATCTACATTTAGAAAAAGTTCAAATTTATTAGTATTTTTGATAATTAAATTCTTAATAGAATTAACTACCCAATTAATTTACTAATTAAGACTAAGATCCAACTTGACATCCCACTTATTACCAAAAGTCTGACCAATGAGTAAACAAGTAGGCCAAGAGGTAAGCGACGAGCGTTAATTGCATTTGATGCAACTCTTAGATTTATGAGACTTTTCATAACATTAGTAATCATATAATAATGTCATGATCATGTTTAGTTCTCATCTTATGCCTCGAGTCAAAGGTCTGACCAAGCATACCCGATTTAAGTCCACCAAGCAAGAACACGTAAAAATAGCCATAGGTCTAACCAGTGAACCAAATTTTCCATGGGTTAGAATGACCCTAAGGTCTAACCAAAGAGGCCAAACAAAATGCACGTGTTCTTGGTTGGCTGGCATAGACTTAAAATTTTCACATAGGGGTATTCACATAAAAGTGTCAAAAGCGTGTACAAAGAAGCATGCAAAACAAATTTGTAGCACTTATTATAAAAACTTTTATAGTCGACATTGTAGTAATACATTGGTTCACGATAACTTCAATCGAACACACAAAGAAGCGGAGAACCAAGTCAGCGCGAAGCTTATTAAAAACCTAGATTCTTTAGGAATGTCCGCCTTAAACTTCTCTTATAGTTTGTTTTAGTGGATGAGCCGTACTTCCTAATAATTCATAATGTCCAGTTTTTAATTAATCTTGAAATAAAGTTTCATAGTTTAGAGTCTTATTAATTTTCTCAAAAATCAAGTTTTCCACGAAACAAATAGCAGGTCACAATAAACATGTATTAGGCGTGTAATTAATAAACCGGTTTTAATATCATCTTTCTCTATAAGTATTAGTCCATATTGCATACATATTAGGCGTGTAAACGAGTAATCAAGTAAACATATGCATATAAGTAGACAAATCTTTTATCTAGTAAAGGAAAACGTAAAGTAAGAATTTTCGTATTTCTGAAAAAAAGATTGTTTCCTTAATAAGAAACATTCTCTTAATTATTCTTTTAATTTTAAGTTTTTAAAAAAAACCTAAATATTTCCTTATATGACAATAAATTTTCAAATTTTCGTTTTATGTTAAACCATGTTTCAAAAATACAAAATACACAAGTACTCAATTGCTCATGTTTGATAATTTTGGGCTAAAGTGAAAAATTAAGAAAAAAAACTCTCTTATGTATGAGTACATCATATATCGACAGATGAAAAACATAATCCTCTCCACAGTGTTTTGATTAGGTTTGAGACTTGTGGATTTGTTATTAAAAGCCCAAATTCGATATATCCTGCATAAAGTACGGTCCTTTTGAAGATTCCGTTACATTGTGATAGATGCATACAAAAGATTAAACGGACTATCTTAAGGCGTTAGATTAAAAGACAGCATAAATTATGAATACATGGGTCGAAATCACCACCTTTTCGTAAAAGTGATTATTCTATCTTTAATCAACTGATTATTGATATAAGTGTAAAAGTGAATGCATCCCCTTATCTTTAATCAACTAGTCAGCTTAATCTGATTCTTTTATCACCTTTAAACGCACATCCAAACACCCTATTAGATTTTTAAATGGTGCACTTAGTGTCTATATCATTAACCAGGTGACGGGAAGTTGTTAAACGATGCCCGAGTGTTTTTTTTCGACAATGTAGATGAGCAAGTCCATGCTTATCTTAATTCTAGAAGCTGTTAAATGTCCATCACAAAGGTTCCAGTTATGGCCCATTTTTTTAATGGGTCGATTTGGTTTGTTTTTTCTAAAAAAATCTCAAACGGGCCGACAAAAAGATAGAACTACATATGGAATAGGTCTAATTAGTCGAAAGGGATGAAACTTTTCTTGAGTCTACATGTTAATTTCATACTTCCTAATTTATATTACTCACAGCTATTGATTATCTTTATGAGAATATTGTTTCTGTAATCATAAGTAACACATTAACTATCTGTAAGTAGCTCTAAACAAATGGACAAAAAATGTTTTCATGTCAATCCAACGAGTTTTGACCCATCCAGAATGACCTGTTTCAACCCGAATCCATTTTGACTACGTAATTGTGCTAAAAGACAAACTTTGTGATGGCATTACTTTCATCTCTTTAAACAAAAGTTATTTTTTTATTCTCAGGGTGTCTTTATAGCCTCGGGTGATGAGGAAATTTACGACGATCAAGACTGCTATGGTGGTAGTTTCATAAATGAAAAGATAAATCCAACAATGGCAGATACACATGCAGAACTGCTCAAGTTGATATGATGGCCATCTATAGGTTTGTTCTCTTAGTTTGAATCATTTTATCCTAATTTGATATTTTCTATATGGAAGATGCACAACCCTCATTGAAGTATTGAAGAAATTAAAATAAATGACAACCTGGATGGAGGTTTCCTACCATTTCTTATTAATTTCTGTTCATAACCTTCAATCATATATATTACATGGCAGGCGGTCTTTATTCACTCAATCACCAATAGTAGATTTTAGTGCCAACAACATTGTTCTTATTGACCAAAAGACTGACAGTGGAATTGCTGAAGCAACAACAAATCCACATCTTCATACTAATGGCGCCTCATCATCCGTCCATTGAAATACCGATAATTATATAATACAAAGCAACACCAACTCCTCTGAAGCCAATGAAAACCGAAAAAGAAAGTTTAGTTTTTTGCATGGTAATCTCCGTAACTTAGAGGCAGAAGTTTAACATTCTGAAAGCTGCTACTAAAGAATCAACATGGAAAATGGAACAACATTTTCAGTGCCAGCAACAACATGAAAAGAACCTCCAGCTTCAGTAGCCAAAGCATGGGCCAACAATGTTTTCCCGGTTCTTGAGGGACCTATAAGCAAAACCACTTTGGGCAATTTTGACCCAAGTTTCATGTATTTCTTATCTTTATTAAGGCATGAGACAATCTACTAAATGTTTCAATAAAATATTAATTAGGACATTGGATAGAAATTAACGAAAGCCACAAGTAAGTAACCATTTTGACTAAAATCACATTGAGAAGTTCTGCTTTTGTATCATCCGGTTCCTTTTTGAATGACCTGTAAAACTACACTTAGTTGGGCTCAGTTTTTGAAACTATATACGTAATAGGTCCTTATATATAATTACTATTTGATTCATAAAAAATAAATATACTTTGTAAAAATATTAGAAAAAAACCCGTACGTGCACGGGCATTATAACTAGTACTAAAGATGACATTAATTAAACAAGTAAACATGTATAATTAGAGTTCTCAAGCGAGTATTCCCAAATTAGAGAACCATAAGACCCTCACTATGTTTTCATCAATGTGCCTAGATCGCCCCATTCATCACAAAAGTGATTGAGTAGGTCTTATGGCCGGAAAAAGAAACAAAATCAGACTAAATATTTAAAGAGGGGAGTTATTTTGGATACCCTCCCTTTCTTGGATACGAGGGACCAATCCCAGCCCTCCATCTAAAATAGATCAAAGGCTAGGATTAAAAGGATATTTTAATTAAAACAAAAACAAAAAAAGGCGGACGGGTATTTACGTCATTTTCCCTCACACACCTACCACATCAATTCATCTCATCTAGATCTAGATATTATTTTCTTTCTCTCTCATAAAACACACACACACTAAAAACACATATACTTTTACACCGATCCAAAAATACACACACTAAAACACATACACAAATCAAAGATCATCCACAAATCGCATTAAAAATGAAAGAAAAAGATGTCGATGATGTTCTTGAAGAACAAATCTTAACG
>BQNB010020571.1:0-65303 GCA_026074375.1 Tanacetum coccineum
ATTAATTCATAAGTTTTCTTGTCGATTTCATTGTTTATTAGAATTTTTAAATTTCATGGTATTTTCATGTGGGTTTTACATTACTAATCGGTTTCGAGCCCCGACTGCCAACAGATGTACACTTAACTATACCTTCCCTAATCGATTGTCTTCTGATCAGTTGGACATGTTGGAGAGTCCGATCTCCAGAGATGAAGTGCGTAATGCTGTATGGGGCTGTGGAGAGAATAAATCTCCTGGACCAGACGGGTGCATATGCTTAAAGATCGTGGTGTGGACGTGATTTCTCACTGTTATATTCGTGTGGGTAATGGTTTGCGCACGCAATTTTGGAATGAAGATCGTGGTGTGGACCTGACACTCAACTTCGTGTTATGTTTCCACGAATTTATGCTTTGGAGATTAATAAAGATTGTACGGTGGCTGATAAACTGCAATTCTCGGTTACCTCTTCTCTTCGTCGTTCTGTTAGAAGAGGGGTTGAATCTTCTCAATTAGCTATTCTTCAAACTTATATTGAAGGGACATTGTTGTATAATATGGAGGATAGATGGATGTGAGATTTAAATGGGGAAGGTGTTTTTCGGGTCAAAGATGTTCGCATTCTTCTTGATGAATGTTTCTTGCCGAAAGCCCCTACTGCTACTCGATGGGTTAAATATGTTCCAATAAAAATAAATGTTTTTGCTTGGAAGGTTTTCCTGGATCGGTGGCCTACTCGATCCAATTTACAACATCGTGGTGTCCTAGTTTCTGATTTTTTACATCCGCTTTGCTCCTCTGCTCAGGAAGATTCCTCGCACTTGTTCTTCAGTTGCAGATTGGCTACGGATATCGTCAGGCTCGTATGCCGCTGGTGGAATCTATCATGGACGCCCCTTGGTTCATATGCTGATTGGCTTAATTGGTTCAATTCCATCAGATTAAGCTCTAAAGTTAAAGATTTGCTGGAAGGAGTTCTTTATATAACTTGGTGGAGCGTATGGATGTTTCGTAATCAGTTGCTCTTCTCGTCGAAAGCCCCTCGTAAAGATGTTATTTTTGACGATATTGTTTCGCGCTCTTTCACTTGGTGCCTTTCTAGATGTAATTGTACTTTTAGTTGGGATAGTTGGTTGCAACACCCCTATTTGATCTCTTTGTAATTCTTTTTCTAGCTTCTTGCTAGTTGGTTTTATAATAGTTGCCGTTCTAAAAAAAACCTAATGACCTCCCAGTATTGGAGCATTTACATAGGGCAACCTTTCACAAACATAACAAATCCTTGCTAATCACACCTTGCCATGTACCTCGATGTATGCAAGAACAATCATACCACATAATATTCACATAGCAGTCATAAGTACATAAATTGTCTCAAAAATAAAACCACGTTTCACACAGTTCAGAAAAATAGTTCAAAACACATTTGAGTATCATTTTCCCCCAATGAAAAAGATTTAAAAAGTGTGGCTACGAGAACTCACCTCGACAGATGATGGCAAACGCACAAATAATCTCCACACAACGCATAAACAATATCTACACAACAAACCAAATAACCTCTACACAACGAACCAGATAACAACCAAATAACCTCTACACAACGAACCAAATAACCTCTAACAACGAACCAAATATCTCTACTACGCACAACGATACCCGGCCATGAACTAATCATTAATTTCACATTATTAATATTTATTGTGCAATTCACCTTATTGTATAAGCGTTCGTCTTTACTCACACCAATTCCTTATTCTCATTTTAATCCTTTATTTCCATTACAAACCTTTATCCTTATTACCAAAACACTTGTTCTCATTTCAAGACCTCATTCTCATTACAAAATGTTTATCCTTATTACCAAAATACTTGTTCTCATTTCAAAATCTCATTCTCATTGCAAAACGTTTTGGTATCATGGTTGTGTGGTAACTACGTAAAACAATTCGATGCACTTGGGTCAAGTGCGACATCAACACAAAATACTCAAAACATCTCCAATCCTTAAAACGAGCCAGTTGACCAAACAATCCAAGAGAATCCAACAAGAAATAAGTATGAATTCAAAGATTAGAAATAAATAAATTAACATCTCCATAATCGATACGATATATATATATATATATATAAGAATATAACACTTTAAATAAAATAATAATATTTTATTATTATTTTCGTCTTTTTATCAGACTAAAAGGGGTAAATATGAATCTCATTATCTTAGTACGTCTACGTTTAATCGTTTAATTCTTAACACTTAACGTTTACAAAAGTCGTCTTTCGTCCTTTAGTTGAGTCGACACAAAATAATATTTCCACATTATTTTCTAAGTGTGACATTTTTCACAAAATTTTGACATGACTCGTTCGTTTGAAAAGGTTTCCAAGGTTTTCAAACCTTATATTTTAATACTTTCCTAAATTTTCCAAAAATTCTGACAAAATGCCAAAAGTCTATACTTTCTAAGCGATTTCTCAATCTTGATTAAAGTTTGACTAATTTAACCGTTTTTTATTTTTGACACTACTTATTAACCAATTTATCCGTTTTAATCGTCCATATTATCAAGTTTTTACCTATTGAGCCCGAAAGCCCAATGTTAGTCCATTATCACTTGTTAAGTCCAACATAGCTATTTTAAATCCAAATTAAGTTCATTAGTCCATTTACTATTCATTGGGCCTTACGGCCCATTAAGGTTTTAAATTTTTAGCTCGATAGTTAAAAACAAAGTCCATAATTTTTTTTATATAAGTCCAACATATGAGCCGAGTCTAAAGTAAATCACAAGTTAAAATATGAGCCGAAACCCAATAAGCTATAAGCCGAAACATAAATAAGCTATAAGCTCAAATATAAGCCGAAACCAAAATAAGCCATATATAAGCCGAACCAATAAGCCGAACCCAAATATAAGCCGAAACTAAATAAGCATGGGTATTAGGCCGAGCCCAATACCTCTCTTCCATAATCGGTTGGGCCAAAACCCTCAAACAAGCCTAATAAAATAAACAAGCTCTAAATAAGTACTAATAAGCCCTTAGAAATAAAAGTTTTCCTACCACCACAACCATGACATAAAAGTAACCATTTCCTTGTTCTTTTCTTTTTGTATTCGAGGTAAACAAACACCCTTTAAACACACTTTTCGTTTCCAAGTTTCGATTTTCACGACGATCAACTTGTACAACTAACATTTAGACACCATAAGAATCATAAAAGTACAATTATTTTTAGTTTTTAGGAAACTTACCAAAAGGGTTTTAAAATGCGAGCAGAATGCGAACCGACTACCCAAACGTAGTTTAATCAATAACCCAATCACTATTATCAATCCAAGACTTGTACACTTTCGAATTCTTGATCAAGGTTTAGCAAAAATTATGTTTCTTGTTCTTCTTGTTTGCGTCTGGACCCAAGAGGGGAGAAAAAGAGAGTGTTTTGTTTGATTGATTTTGAAAATGGTGCATGAATTATGTGTTTAAGGTAGTGACAAATATGTTATGTACCATGTAAGGACCAAGTAGCTAAATTTAAGCCTTATTGTTCCCTCTTCTTGTCCCATACCCGGCCAAGGCATCCTAGGGGCTCGGGGTGGCTTCTTTTCGTGTCGGGTTCGCGTAAAACTCAAAAACTTTGACTTTAAAATGTTTCTCGAAGTTTCGTAGTATTTTTAATGATCTTAAAAATATTTTTCCAATAACCTAGGTTATTTACACGACCTATTTCCAACTTAAACTTCCAAAAATTCATTTTGACATTTAACGGACGTGTCGAGACCAAAATACGAGGTTACTTCAAATCAAACCGAAACCTTTCTCACAAGTTTAAAAGTTTCTCGACTTCAAAAATACATATTATCACTTTAGACTTTGTTCACAAATTTTACTTTTACAACCGATACGCACTTAACCCAAATTTCACGGAAACGCCCGTTTTTTGATAACTTTTAACTCACACCTCCACGTTTTACGTACTTAAACCACGTTATTTTAAATATGAATTTACTAAACCAATAAATTCATTAAACGTTCTTCCAAGGTTACTTAAACTCATTCCCAAATTAACTGTCGTGCAGGTACGCGTTGCGTGACGATTTCGCGGAACACGAGAAAAGTTCCCGGAACGCATTACAATGACAACCTAAACACTCCGATATGAAAAGATGAATCAAAAGTGATTCACTTACGGAACTCAAGACTCTCTCAACACCCGGTTAATTCGTAACCGGTTTCACGAAAAATATATCAACCGAAGTCAACTTTTCAGCTTTCTGCCACTAAAGCCGACAAAATCAAAAGACTCCGATAGAAACTTACAATATTTTATAATACTTAACCCTGGATAAGTTACCGATTATCACATCTTGCCTCTCTGCCAACCATCCTCATCATTTACAACGGATCGTTTCCATATGCTATTACAAACAAACTGGTCATAAAAAAGGCTATACCTTGAAACAATAAACCTAAATTATAGCTCAGCCTCTACCAGTCTAAGAGAGAATTGGCCTAAATTGAGGTGGTATGGAATTGGAGAATAGTTTTGGGAAATACAATTTCAAGATAAACGACTGTCTTAAGTTGAAGGAGTTATAGAGGTGGATGGGCTTCTTAGTAGAAAATGATGCCCATTGTAGATGGTTACCGGGGTCATCTTTGTGAGGATGGAGCTGCATTGATGTCTCTCAGTAGGTCTTTACAATAGGAAATGTAATTTTCTCTTTGAAGTAACAAGTTCTATTGCAACGGGATGATGCCTTTTATGGATGATAGCTCAATTTCTAGTTCTGTGATGATGATACTGCAGGCTAGTATAGAGTTGCCTGCATAAATGAAATGTAGTCTTTGCAAGAGGGTTTTAGTAATGGTGAGGCCCGTTGATACTGCTTCTTGTGTTATCTTTGTGATGGAATGGCATAAGTTGGTGGTGTGCAATGAGAAATGTAGCTATTTCTGGTGGTAATTTGAGTTCATGGGTCTCTCTATGAGCTCATTATAAGAATTCTTGTAAACATTTATAGTTTTGTGCTAATATATTTCTTCACATTTTCACCAAAAATTTAAACCTAAATTATATTGCTGCACTTACACCATCCCTCAAGGTCGTTCTAATTGCTACTACACTTTACGTTCCATCTCATCGGTCTCAACTTCTATTATTGAAGAAGCATAAAAAAGAGGCTGAGAATATAAGCTAAAAAATAGGGTGAAAAGAAGCATATAAAGGTGTGAAATAAGAGAACAGTAAACTGAAGCAATTAATATGGTGATTAATAACCTATTAGTAACTTGAAATATTAAAAGTTGTTAACTACATAGTATTAATTACTTCATATTACTACTAGTTATGTTTTGAAAATTTAATACCAGTAGAATTAATAGAAGGTTACATAAAACTTTTAAAAATTTAAGGGCTAATGGCAGCAAAATGTATGATAGTTGTCACGATTATCTTCTATATGTATCGAACAAAAAAATTTGCTTTTCTATTTATTAAACTTGATTTTATTGTATTTTTTGTGTATTTTATGACCATTTTGCCCCTCATTTTATTAACCCGGGAGGGGCAAAATGGTCAATTACTACACAAAAAATGCAATAAAATCGAGTTTAGTACATAGAAAAGCAAATTTTTTTGTTCGATACATATAAAAGGAAATCATGACAACTATAATACATTAGCTTGCCATTAGCCCAAAATTTAATAACAATAGAATTAATAGAAGGTTAAACATTTTTTTATTCTATATAGAGTAAATTACATGTTTGCGTTGAACGACGAGCTTCGTCTCTTGACCGAAAGGAATGCACCGTTCATGGAACATCATCTACCATTGATTCTTTGCTTTAACGTAACACCTTAACAATGGTTCAATCTACACATGTACGGGTATTTTTCGTATTTTTATCATTTCTCTCTATTTCATCTTTCCCGCTCATCTTCATCGACAATACCTCTATTTTTTGATATAGCCACATAAACTTCATAAAATGATGTATAACAAAATGATTTTATAAAAAAAGTTATTAAAGTAATAAAGAAAATAAGTGAGCCAAATATGATTCCACATCATTATGTGAAAGTTTGTTTGTGAACATTATATGGATGTAACAAATTTTTTTTCTTTTTTTGCTTGAAACTATCACCACCCACGGTCATCTTTCTTTATACCATATTTTATTCAAAAATCAAATTACCTATTAATACTCATCTTCTTTGTACCTTATAAAATACACACACAAATCACCATCTTAATACCCATCATCACCATTAGAATCACATTCTACCAATTTCACCAGCATCAGATCCGGTCAAACTTCAAAGAAAAATGTAAATATTTATAAAAAACACATAATAAATATAAACACACACTACACTCAATTTAATCTAAATCTATTAATTTACACTCAGCTTGAAAGGAAAATATGTTTAACCATTAGATTCATTCATTAAAAAAATTATTTTCTCCACCAAGTTGCAGAAACCATAATCACTACAAACCGCACTAATAATATGCATCTATCACCACCCTTTGTTGCTGCCTTCGCCACTACCATGACCAACCTAAAACTCAATAATCAAGACAACCCATCAACACCAACCACCATCACCGTTACTGGTAGTACACACATGTTATCCCCCCCATGGCTGCATATGGTAGTCATAATATGATGACTTTGTAACACCTCGATATATGAACACCTCCACCATCATTATCTTTATCGGATTGTATGAAGATGAGTGGGAAATATGAAACAGAGAGAGAAAGATAAAGAGACAAAGATACCTTTACATGTGTAGATTTAACCATTGTTAGTGTGTCTTGTTAAAGTAAAGTACCAACGAAATATAGCGTTTAACATTTAGGGACGGGCGGTGCATTCTTTAGTCCCAAATACTAAGCTAGTCGTAACGCAAACCACATGGAACGAAACAGTGTAATCGCACCTAGACGTACTACTTGGTGAATGTCATCATTGGGACCAACCAACCTTTCCGATTTGTTAAACGTCAAACCTTGGTCAACGACAAAAATGATGGTCAAACTTTCCGGAAACATGCAATCTTGTCAGAAATACCCAAAACTCGCCATAAACTTGTTTTAATCACTTATAGTAGTTGTTTATATCTATTATAAGTTGTTCTTTTTAATAATTGCCGAAAATACCCAAAACTCGCAAAAAATACACAAAACTTACTGAAAATGCCAATCCGATTAATCAACGATTAATCCTGCCTAAACTGATTACAAACATTTTACCCTCACTTGAGTTACATGTAAGTGCTACCAAGCCCGGTAGCAAAGCTATCGCAGTGAAAAAGAGAATTAAGTTTGAAGATTTTGGTGTATTCATTGTTGAGTAAAAACAAGCCTTCCTTCTAGCCATTGTTTTTACTCAACAATGGAGCCACCAAAATCTTTAAACCTAATTCCCTTTTTCACTACAATAGCTTGCTAGCGCTTGCCTATAACTTAAATAAGGGTATTAAAATGGTTAAATGTGATGATGCAGTTCTGCCGAACACCATATGTCATGTTTCATAGTTAAACATTTATATATATCTTATTCCAACGCGCCCTAGAAGGCTACCATGTAAGCACTCTTCACCTATAAAAGGATGTGCAAAGGGTATGATGTAAGATAGTTAAATGTTTTGATATGAAATTAAAGTTTTGCTTTAAACAATCTATTCTTGGCGTTTTTCTTTGCTAAGAAATCTCCTAAAAATTGGTATTCGCTTAAATCAACGATTGTTGAAAGAAACAATCCAGGTATTCGTGTGAATCAACAGGATCGATTTGTGTTATCTTGTTTTAGCCTACATCAGTTGGTATCAAGAGCAGAAGTTCCTAATTAAGATGCCTTTAGGGAGAAACATGAATATTAATGATGTCTATGAACAAGAATTTGAATAGCGTATTATGGAAAGAAAGGAGGAGCGATTGGATCAATTCGTTGATCAATTGGCTGACCGAATGAATGACATGATGAATCCAAGGAGACGTGGGGAGCGTAACTTCACAGAACGCAGCGAAGAGTTAGAAAATCTGTTCTTTTGAGTGTGACGGTTCATCATCTGATAACAACCGGTTCGGCCAAGGACTTTGTTTGTTTAACCTATTACTAGTATATAGGGACGAGAAAGAGTATTATCATTATTGATTGGACAATTATCAAAAAAATCAATAGCAGAAAATAATGTGTCTATTTTTCGGGTTGTTGTGTTGGTGTAGAAAAGAAGCGATATCTAGTTTTATGATAGATGCATTAAGGAGGTGTAAATATATTTATCCAAGAAATGTGGATTTGGTGGGAAAGAAGACAACATCGAAGACGTTGTAGTTATGGCTAATGAACTTTGTTCTTCAATGATCCAAACTAGGGCTGAGCATATTGGACCGTCGACTGGTCCAGACACGTACCGGACCTGGACCGAACCGCAAAGTATTTTTGGTCCGGTCCTCGGAGTCTGGTCGGTCCGGTCCAGTTCGCTCTTACAAAGAACCCGACGATTATGCCATTGTAGGACCAGGACCGTACCGTACCGAAGACCGCACTCGTACTGGACCCGAAAACCTGACCTACCAGACCATATAGGTCCGGTCCTCGGACTTCCGTTTTTGGACTTATCGTTTCGTTCTCGGTCCTAACGATCTTGGCCGGTCTGGTCCGGTTTTCGGACCGTGAGCACCCCTAATCCAAACTACTTTAAGTATTGATTTTGAGGAAGAAATCAATACAAAATCACATGAGTTGATGTTGTTTGGAAAAAGTATTATTATCAAGGTTAGCCAAATTTCGTTCAATTCGTAAAAAAATATCAATGAATGGTATTTGAAAAGTTTCACCCATGTTCGATAAGGGTCGGTTAAAGGACGAACAAGTTCGAGGTCGAGTCATTAAAAAGAAATGGAATTTGATTCAGGGATACTCTTTGGATGCTACGAGTACAAGAGACGAGTGAGGCAAACTCGAGGACGAGTTTTTTTTCAAGTGGGGGAGAATAATGCAGTTCTGCCTTCACCATATCCCACATCGCCCTATAAGGCTAACATGTAAGCACTCCTTCTCCTATAAAAGGATTGATGCAAGGGTATCAGAAAGATAGTTTTAATTTTTTGATAATGATAAAAATAGCTTGCTTTAATCAATCATGCATGGCGGTTATTTGCCAGAATCCTCCTATAATCGGTAATCTTTTGAATCCAACGATTGTTAGAAGAACCAATCCTGGTATTCGTGTGAATCAACATGATCGATTTTGTTATCTCGTTTTTTAGCCTACATCATGTAAGCTATTTGTGTCTTGTTGGTTTCGCCAGTGTATAAAATGGCTTGCCCATTCCAAGTTGTGAGTTGGGGTTCCCATGGCTTGAGTGAAAAGCTTGGTTTCGTGTTCCTAAAGTAGCAGGGCATTACGTAAGGCATGTTTTCACAGAGATACGGAAACTCTCGCTCATAGACAAGGAAAGAAATGATACGCGGCTCTACGGGGTCAGAATAACCTCCTTGATCTCTCAGACTGAACAACCATTTATATAAAAAATACCTAAAATCAACCTAAATCACGATCTTAACTTTCAACATTTTCAGGTGTTTTAATACGTATTGGGGTTTGCTGTAATTATGTATTCGGCTTTTCGTTTTACTGTGTATTTTGTTGTTGGATTCTTAAAAGGTTCGTTCATTGGGGTGTCAACGTTGTGGTGTTGTTTGGTTGGGGTTGTGGGTTAGTGATCACGATCTTGGGTGTCACAGCCTGATCGTACAAGTGGATTGATTATTTCTTGTTGTTTGGATGTTACATGATATAACATAAAAAAGTGGTTTTTTTGGATTCATGAGGAGTGGTGGAAGTGAAAAAAGGACAAGACAAATGAGACGTCAAATTCGGCTGTAATTGAGAAGGTTTCTAGGATTACGTCAAATCCTGAAAAAGTACTAGTGGTGGCGAATAGTTTCCGAGCTTATCTGATGCGCTTGGTAGGCATAATTCTTCTGGAGACAAGGCTACTTCAGGTTATATGGATATTCCTTTAAATGTTGATGATGGTTGTCAAGTGTTAGTGAACGAAGTCGCAAAGTCGATTGGTATATGGTCTCTATATATATCTCTACATTGGTTGTGTGGTTGCTTTGTATGTTTTTCTCTTGGGTTCCTTGAGACTTAAAGTTTTGTAAACTTCGAAGAAGTTGAAAAAATCGTATTCACCCCCTCCCCCCTCTCTCTACTGTTCTACAACTTAGAAGCAAATTGTTCTTAGATTTATGCCTAAATTAAGAACATACATTTGGTCTTATCCCAAAGGAATACGTGTGATACCCAAACATTATGGTCGAATAGTTTCTTTTGAAAAATGATTACACGATTACAAGTGATATCTGGTTACATTGATTATCTATAGTTCTATACCCAACTAAGAACACACAAAACCAACAAAGTGTTATTTTTTTACCATATAAATGCACTAGTTTTAATACCCGTGCACACACGGGTTTTAGACATCAAATTTTAATTAAGTGTTAATTTTGCAAATGTTGTTATTTTTTCGTATTTGTACATTGAATGTTTTATTTACCATATTTCAATAATTGTGAATGCGAGTTTCTCTTAATTTAAACAATTGTAACAATTATTACAAAAGTTTCCTACCATATTAAATAAAGAAAGCTAATCCACATGTTTACCAATTAAATTGTTGTGTGTTAATAATAATTTAGCCGTATTTAATATTAAAACCCGTGTACGCATTTGATAAACTTATAAAATGGAATAACCATGAGTCCTTATTGAACGCATATAGTATAAATAATTTTTTTCGGATATTCTTACTTAAACTCATAAAGAGGGAAAATCATGAGTTGTTCGTATACGTACAACATCGTCTATTTATTTATATACACAATAATTCGTGCTTTCATTTTGATAATAATAATCTTGTGCATATATATGTTGTATTTTTTAAACGACGTATATGTTGTATTTTTAAAATATAAAGTCTACGGGTACAAAGTTTAGATGGTTATTTGTTTATTTTTTGAAATTATCAAAAAACATGGAAACATATAAATTTATACTTAACTTCGTATTATTTATTTAAAATGCAACCACTAAAGTTTTATTAATTACCACATCTTTTTTAAGTTTTTGTTTTCACAAATTTGACACATGTATTTTTATATGTTTTTTTCTTCACCAAAAGTTTCAATTTTGACCAAATTGGATTCAATTTTGACTTTTTTTAAACCAATGAGATCGCATGATTTTACCTACGTTTCAAAATCAAGTGTTCTGATTGGTCAAATTTTTTTCATATAAGATCAAATCTCATAAAAAACTCCGAAATGATGTAATACTTTTATTACGTTAAAGATTACCGTATACTAACAGATTTTCTCAATTCAACTGTTTAATGAAAACATATGCGTACTTCATATATCATTTTCATACTTTGTGGAAATTAAATAGTCTGAACAATTTCCAAAATATAAAACTTTTCCCTAATGCTGATTTATTTGTTTTGTCTTAGTTATTACAAATATTTCATTCTCGAGTTGATTAATTAGCCTTAGTACAGACATAAACGGCTAAAAACCTAAATATTTTTACATTGTCGTAATCATAACATTTTAGTTTTTTTCTTTTAGCCACGTAAGAAGATAAATATTCAAAAACAATACTGATGAATTTCAAAAGACAATTTATTACTAGGCATATGAAATCACACAATTAATTAGTACTTTGATCTGATGGAGAAATTAGAGCGGAATTAGGGTCGGAAGGGAGTGGGGAGATATCATCCATTTTACTAGCCGAGCGGCATGGATAAAAACAAGCACAGTATAAATAACCCAAGCATTTCCCGTAAGCGTTCCATCCATGTCTTGAAATACATCTATAGTCACATCTAGTTAAGCTGCATCGGAACATTGTGATAAAGTCTTTACAACGACCTTTCTGATTTCTCGCCATGAGCATCTCCATACCTGCAATTTATGATGTGAATTTTCTGTAACTTAGAAGTTAGAAGTACCTTATTTTGTGACAAAAGTACGACATTTTTAAAAATAGAGAATATAACACTTGCAGGTGTTTTAACGCGCGCATATAGAAAAACAACGTGTATAAAAATAAAGAACAATGTTTTAGTCTAAAGCAAGAATGTTTAAAATTGAAACTAACTTGTAAGCATGAGAAATAGAACAATTGTGGTGATTAACAAGCACTTTGTCATGTTGAATTATGTTTGTTTTTTCTTTTTTTTCAATATGATTATAAATAGGATACAAATTTAAAGCTCATATTTATAACTGATATCAATATAATCAAATACTAATTATGACACTTCTATTTTGTTTGATTTTCTTTCATTTATTTAAATACTAATTATGACACTTCTAAATTTGGTGGTGAACAGAAGCAATAAGAATTATATATTTGGTGTGAAATAAGAAAAGACTGAAGCAATTAATTAGTACTCCATATTAGTTGTATCTTGAAATGTTAAATTGTTTATACGAGTAGAATCAATAGGACAAACACCTATTTTTCTTGGTTTGATTTGTTTACTTATTGTGAATACTTTTTCATTCTATATTGTTCATCTGAATGGACAATTGAGAAAACAAATTGTATTTAGTTGATAAACATAAAACATGCAGCAAGCTACAAAGTTACAGTTAGAAAAGATATGTGCATGCTATAATGGTTTTCTTTTTATTCAACAAATACTACTTATATTGTGACTACCTTTTTTATATTCGCTAGTGAAAACTATCGACCCCCATAACCCCGAACTAATATCGCTCATCGCCATGACATCGCACAAATCGTTTATTATATGTTTTTATTAATTCATACCGAAAAAATGCTTTGGAATGAATATAAAGTTCCAACAATGTAGTTTCAGCAAAATAACAATAATCATTGCTTCTAATTTTCTATCAAGTTATCAGATAAAAGTTGCTGGTATATGCATTGCATTTTGAAACATAATTACCAATACAAACAGCTGCAGAAAACACGATACCAATATATAAGTTTGCATCCTAAGTGAACCAGCTACAAACCACATCAAGTATCTAAACTAATCATTTTGATCTATATTTTCGGTAAAGAATAAATAATCCATTTACTTAGTTTTTAATATTGCATATGAAAAGAAAATACAAATTTACTATCAATGAAGTAATAAAGAAAAACAATTAAGAGTGCAAAATGAGCTACAACAAAGAATGAATCGATCTGCAAGTACCCCTTACGCCCGAGTTCTGCTGCTCTCTGCGTTTCTTACAGGATAAAAGTATGGGTGCGCCTGCATAAACAGACCCCAAAACTTTTAGTCGTGGAAATATGTTTATAGTTTTACAAGTGCCAATGTACAGCTATCACTTGTTGAAATATAAAACTCAGTATTTTATATACATCTAAAATCAAAACTATTTTGTGCTCTCAGTTGATTTTGTACAATACATAGTTAGCGTAGGAAAGGGACCAAGAAATTTACCATTGCTTCTTTAGCAGTTGGTCTTTCTTGATGATCATACCGGAGCAGCTTGTCAAGGAAGTCAATTGCCTAGACAAGAAAAACATATCAATCCAACGGAGTAACCCAAAGCTTATGGTTTAAAGACCCAGGGACAAAAGAGTTGCCTAGAACCAGACCCAGTTATTTTCAATCTCCCATTTTAGTATATTTTCAACTTCTAAAGAAGTTTAAAGTAGCAAAATTAACATTCTCCGACTTGTAAACTATAAGCTTTGCCACAAAATATGGCAACTTATCCTTAAATCTTTGCATTAAACTGGCAGACTCAACCAGGTGTCGTTGTGAGGCTCATAATCAGTACCACCAGCCCAAAACCTATCCCTAAAATCATGTAATTTCTGCATTTTTAGATATGTGGCAAAGATCTACCTCAGGCAAAGCTAAATGTTGATTATCAGCATTAACGAACTTTGTCCATGGTTTCCTGCTATGCCTGCAGCAAATCACAGAAAAAAGACTCCTATAATCTGACGCAAAAAAAAAAAACTAATGAGAAGAAAATACACTACAAACCTCCCAACAAGTGCAGTAAGTTGTGGGTCTAGCTCTAAAAGGTATCTTTGCAGATAAGTATTTAACTCATCAGTACCTAATACCTAACGCCCACGAAAACAAAAGATAAAATTAGTTAAAACTCAATCCCTATACCAATTGTACTGCCAAAGATAACTCACAAGCATAAATTAAGTGTACCTTGGCAATTTTGACTAGTTGATCATGGTTGTCATGCCCATAAAAGAATGGTTCCTTGCGGAATATCTGTAAACAGCAATTTGTTTTGAAAATTAGCAATTAGCAAATGAGGCTCGAGGCAGCTTAATATGCGCTAATATTTCTAATGCAGGCAAAGAACAGAGTTCCATGCACAAGTTGTAATGGTAGGTGAAAATTTTGTAACATAAACATCCTCTTATATGAGCTAGAAATTGTTTTATCTAAGATGTCATCATGATGTTTGCAGAAGCAAATTATATGAAACGAATTCTGAAAGTTGATTATTATATATTATGTGAACAATAGATTAGAGCAAAGCAAGTCACCATTCCAGCAAACATGCAGCCAAGGCTCCACAAATCTAAAGAGTAATCATAATCTTGCAAATCAACAAGGAGTTCTGGACCTTTAAAATATCTGCACTCAGAAAGTAAAAGTGAGTCGGCGAGTGATTAATGTGTCATCCACTGAAACAACTAAACTAGCACGTCATGTACAAACTCTAGATGATTAGAGCAAAATAATATACATGTTGAACCAATAACTATATTTAATGCATGTGCTACCTAACCCTCACAAGCACATCTAAATTATGGCATAAATTTTCAACTGCAAGTAAAAGACATATGATCTGCGTTGCCCCTCAGTACATAAAATATAAAATCAGACCTTGAAGCTACACGAACATTGTACTCTGTGCCTGGATGATAAAACTCTGCAAGACCCCAATCTATAAGACGAAGCTTGCGCTGCTCGTGATCAATCATCACATTGTGGGGCTTAACATCACGATGCATGATTCCTTGAGAGTGACAAAAATCTAATGCCTGAAATTAATCCAAAAAAAACTCAGAAGTTGAAAAACTTTATATTTAGATTGCCTACATTAACAAACATGATAGAGCACTTTCAAGTCTGTGTTATTCACATCTTCAAGGACAGCTAGCTTGTTTAGGTAGAAAAAAGTTCAGGTAACAAATGATAAACCATCACAAATCACAATTAATATACAAAGAGGTCAAGCTACTGTTATGCATAATCAATTACATACTTCAGTCATACAAGAAGCACATGCAAAGGCATACTACCAATGTACTAATTATACAAAAAAGACCAAAGTAATGCTTGCCTTAAGAAGTTCGTATATATAATAACGGATATCATAATCAGAAAGTGTCGGATAGAGCACTTTGAAATCTGTGTTATTCACATATTCAAAGACTAAACTTGGTGTCTTAGATTGTTGATCTCTAACAATATCAAGCAACTTGATAATGTTTGGCCCGCCACAAAGGTTTTGTAGGATTTTGATCTCCCTCTTAATCTGCATTCAACAAGACTTTAGTTATAATAAACAGATTTTATAGACAGGTGATTGTAATAAGATGCATGTATGTTTATTAGTATAAAAGGAAAGGTGTCACTAAACAAGATGTGTCTTGCAGTTTCAATGTTCAAAAAGCTCTAGAGAGCTACAAGGAATAGCTTATCACATTCCTAGAATAAAAAAATTGTTGTTTGTACTTTGTATATGCATTACGGTACAATGTATAATAAATACTGAAGAAATATACAACGATTATAACTTAAGCACTAGCCAGATGCACTGACAACCACTAGGATTTCCTGATTGATAACTTCCTAAGAGCATAAGTGTACATGAGAGGCTTTGTGTACCGTTTAGGTCATTCGTAACCAGTAAACTTAACATTTTCAAATGGAAGTTAACACTATAAAAAAAGCTAACCCTTTTTATACGTAAATTTTTATACTTTACATACAAAACAAATCATTTATCATTTTCTACAGCTACTGGTTACCAAACGTACACAAAGCAATCTTTTGATTAGTCACATGTTAAAAGAGTACAATGACTAGAATGGGAGAGACAGAAAAGCATACTGTTATGCTAAGACAAAAAAAGCCTTTAGGAAACCTTAAAGTTCATAGTGAGGAAACATACTAACTAAGCTGCCCAGCTTCAACGATACTACATAGGTTATCCAATTTTTGGAATCTTTTGGAATTCTTAAAAGATGTTGATGTCCCCCGTTAACAACTTCCTTCCTTTGTCAGCAATCAAAGGCAAACAAAAACAACTAACTGCCTTGCTGACACTAAACCATTTATCTATGACAAAACATGACACTTTGTCTAGTTACTCTTGACTTCTATTCTACAGATTTTAAATAGACTTATGGCCCTGTATCACTGACATGCCATTTCATTGCTTTAAAAAGGACTTTAGTGATAGTGCAAACAAAAGCACAACACTTTCCACATGAAGAGACGCAAGGCAATTCTACATCAGTTCCGAGACAAGCTACAATCCTCACAATGTCTTCAGTTAGATTAGCTCTAAACTAATAGAGCTACTTTAAGTTTCAACAACAGACCATCTACATACACCTCTTAAATCTTCCAATAGACTAATGACGACTTAGCAAGAAAGAAAAGAAAGAGTAAAAACACAAAAAATCAAACAATATCCTAAATTCTTCAAAAGTAAAGTTAAAGCTCCCAATGACATTTTCTTCAATGATTCCACCACCAACTAGCGATCCTAAACATGAAATGCTCGCTGCTAGGCACATCAAAGTACCTTCCATTTAAGGTGTGACACCTCACCCCGCCACACTGGCTTAGTGAGGAAAAAACAAGATGTACAAAATCGGGAAAACAAACAGAGACAAAGAGATAGAAGATGATCCAGCGTGCAACTGTGGATAGGAAGTGGTGGTTAGTTTCTCTAATTTCAGGATAATGATACAGGTCAAAGACCTGCAAGCGTTGAAAATTTGAAATCAACAAATTTAAGGAGGTTAATGGGCTTTTAGTTACATATGCTTCCTTCAACTGTTTTCTTGCTAATCAAGCTAGGTACGAATAATATAGGATAGTCGATTATGGTACGAAGAGTTTGGAATTTTTTCTTTCTACACCTTAACACATATACACACAAAACGAAACAAAAGAACAAACTCACACATGAATCTATAAGTAAAATACAGACAAAAAAAATACATCAAACTCAAAAACAAACATTAACATAAGTCCACTACCCTGTTATTCCTCTGACAACCATTTATTCTAACCTTGTTCTCTTTTTATCAATATCTTTCAGAAATCCGATCTTGATATGCTTTCCATTTGATGAAAGTGATAGGCGTGTCCTTTAAAATTGCAATCGAGTTTCTTATTCACTTTAGTCTCCTCCTTTCTCTTTTTATCAATTTGTTTCGTAAACTAAATCGGCTAATTCTTTCCGGTTGCACTCGAGTTTCTTTATTTACTTCAGTCCTATCATCTTCTTCATAACTCAAGCACCAACTCACATCTTCAACCACAACCCTTAACCAATCCGGATGTAATTAAAAATGTGAACCGGCGCTTTATGGGATTAAAGCAAATAAAGAAGCTCAAGTGCACTTTAAGATACCCTATCATTGTCATCGAGTGGAAGGAAAAAGCTGATCGAATTATGAAACAAATTGACAAAAAAAGAGAACAAATGAGACCAAAGTAAATAAAGAAACTAACTCATACCATATAATATAACAGCCCTATGACTTTCATCAAGTGAAAAGCAAAACTTGATCGAATTTGTGGAACAAATTGATAAAAATAGGAACAAGTTATATTTGAATAATTGTAACTGGCAGCACCTTTATGTAATATGTTCATGTTTGTGGTGTCAAAACAATGTGAAAGGAAGACACGAGCTCGAAGATCCATATCAAAACAAACATAAAAGGAATGACAGCAATGTCCAATCTCTACTAGGTTTCTTTCAAGGAAGTGAGCCTCGCGTGTCTCAACACTACAAATCATGCAAACAAGGGCATCAAGGTACTCAGAAGTCATTATCAAAGGATAACATGCATCTATTCAATCTCCCTTTTTAGAACCATCAATCTGCAAAGGCAACATTACAACAGAAGAATCTAAACAGCCCAACAACATATGAAATATCTAGCTACCTATAGCTAATAGAAACAGCAATACGCATAACCTAAATTAATCGACGAGAAGAATCTAAACAACCATATTTACAAGGATCCCAAACACCTAGTTAACCTAAAACTAATCAAAACCAGCCATAAGACAATTCAGACAATTAAAACATCTTACCACAATATCAATTTAACAACCAATTCACACAAGACTGTAAAAAAAAGGTCCTAACCTTTTTCTTTTTAACGGGTTTAAGTATCTTGATAATACACTTTTCATCATCAACGCAATGAAACCCCTCAAAAACCTCACTGTATTTTCCTCTCCCAACTTTCCTCACTACCTCATAATCATCCTGTTCCCTGCCAAGTCATCATAACCAAAACAATTAAACCAAAAAACTAATCTCATAAATATCAATAAAAAAACAACTAACAATATCATCAAAACAATTGGGGTAGCCTAGTGGTAAAAGACTTGTCCCTATTGTTTAAGCTTATACGTGGGCATGTGGCTTACTTGTTCTTTGGCTTATATTTCATAAGCCCCAAATTTTCGGCTTATTTTTTGACTTGTGGGATTATATAAGTTTATTACGATATGTTAAACTTATAAGCGCCCATAAGTCTCAAAATAAGCCGGAAAATTGAGGCTTATGAAATATAAGCCGAAATCAAATAAGCTCATAAACCCACATATAAGCTTAAACAAACACCCCCTCAACGTGAGAGGTCTCTAAGTTTAATTCCTGCTAGGTACAAACAACCCTTAAGCGGCCACATCAACCTCGTGAAAGGGATTTGAGTCTCGCCGGGATAACTAGAACTATAATCACGGAATTTCTTCGTGAATCAAGACCGGTTTGAGTATGTGTGGTAGTGGGTTCAAACCTAGTCCGCCAAAAGGTCAAAAACTATGATTAACCCAACAACAATACCCAATCCCGTCAAGAGCGAGAGAGATATCTAGACATACCCCTACCCCACCTCTACCCGAGGGTAGAGAGAGACTGAAAGACCTCCGCCAAAAATTAATAAATAATCAGTTTGAAAACTCATAATCGAATTTTACACTAGACAGCAAACATACATCGGATTCCCGTGAAGCCCCACCTAGTCAAAATTACAACTTTATACACAAATCCAATTCAGAGAACATATTACAAACAATAAAACCGTATAAAAACTATAAAGATGAAATCTTTTTCACAAAAATCAACTTTTTATAAAAAAGTAAAAACTACCCAGATGAAAAAACTGCATAAAGAATCAAATTATCAGATACCCATATGAAATTTCTAACATTTTTTAACATAAAAAAATTATATATAAAAAAAATATCTAACCCCCATTGAACAGCAAGAGACTCATAATCCGAATAGTCTTTGGGCCTAACAACATTAACATCGGCATAAACCTTAGCTTTAGAGGGGGCACCGTTATGCCTAACAGCTTTACCGATCTTATGCGCCAGTGTTTCTTGTAACGATGACGTCGGCCGTAGGCTATTATATAGTAACCTTTTTTTATTCGGTAAATGTTTCTTTTGTTTTCGGAGGTGATGATTAGCGGCGGAGAAACAACGGAAGAATGAGGTGGCGGCGGAGGAAGGGTAAAATGGTAATTTTAAAGAGAATTGGAGAGGGGGCCTAACGGCCATGAAAAGAAGTTATTTATTGTTGAGACGACAAAGGCGAATAGGATCGAGATGGCTGTTGACCTGTTTATTCCGCCTTTTCAGATTTTTGTTTTTTTCGTTTATTTTTTCCACAATATTTTTGCTTAGTTTTAAATTTTTAATCTTGTGTGTTTATCAAAAAAAATAAAATCTTTTATATAATAAAAAAAAGTTAATTACATAGTTCGTCCTTGTGATTTAGGCCAAATCCCTAATTGAATCCTTATTTTTTTTTTCTTGCTTCGTTGATCCCTATCTCCAAACTATTGCACACCATCCATCCCTATAGCCCAATTCTGTTAAGTCCGCCCGTTATCTCACATATCGTCAAAAGTATTTTTGTCTTTCCATGTTTTATAAGGACTGACCATGTAATTTTATAACTAGAATACTTTTTAACCATAATATTTTTTATACAAAATTTTTTTAAAAAAAAAAATTTGTACTTTGTAAAATCTTAAATTAAATTTAAAAATTACGAAAAAAAATTTAATTTAAAAAGTACAAAAAATATTTAAAATTTTTTTTTTACGTTATTCTTCATAAAAAATTTAAATCAATTTTACAAAAAATTTTAAATATTTTTTCTTACTTTTAAAATCTTAATTTTTTCGTACTTTATAAAATTTAAAATTTTTTTCTAAGAAAAAAATTAATTTTTTTTAAAGTTAAGAAAAAATAGAAAAGTAAAAAAAATTGAAGTAAAAAGTAAAGAAGTTTAAACTATTTTATTTTTCTTAACTTTAAAAAAAAGTTTGCTAAATTTTAAAAGTACGAATTTTGTTTTTAAAGGACATTAAGTTTTAGAAAAAATACGAAAATTTCTTTTTAAAATTTTTGAAAAAAAAATAAATTTTTTGTGAAAAATAAGTAAAAAATATTTTTTTAAATATAAAAAGTACGAAAAAAGATAAAAAATTATTTTAAAAAATTAAGATTTTATAAAGTACGAAAATTTTTTATCGAATAACAACGTCAATTTTACCTTTTTTAAAATTTAAAAAGTACAAATTTTTTTTTTTTTTAAATTAAGATTTTTAAAAGTACGATTTTTTTTCTAAATCACAGGGACGAACCATGTAATTAACTCATAAAAAAATTACATCATTTCAGAGTTATCTATCAAATTAAATATTACTCCCTCCGTCACATTTTTATTGCTTACGTTTTCTTTTTGGGATGTCCCAATTTAATTGTTCACCAATAAAAATAGATAGGGAAATTTAATCAAGTTTACGGTATTACCCTTGTTTGAAATTAATATAACAAACTTTAAAGAAGACTTTAATTAATTAGCTAAGGGTAAAATTGCATTCTGTCAAAAAGTAAGAATGAGAAAGCAGTAATAAATGCACTTTTCTTAAACTGTGTGTTTTTTGTCGGGGGACAATAATTTTGGGACGGAGGGAGTATGAGACAAAATATTTGACCAATCAGGTTGCTTGATTTTGACACGTAGGCAAAATCGTGCAATCTGATTGGTTAATAAAAAGTCAAAATTGAATCAATTTGGTCAAAATTGAAAATTTTTAGTGGAGAAATCCGATGAAATATATATATATATATGTAGAGAGAGAGACTGATGATCAAATAAAAAGTATTTTTAAAATAAAAAGAATAAGAAGTAATGTGAACTAATCAATTTAAAATGTCATTTAAGGGTATATTTGTCTAATCATAACTAGTTAACAATTTGTAATTTAATTAATTTCTAAAATTCTGGTAACTTCATAATTTCTAAAGCATGATAGATTAAAAAATGGAGATATGCCAAATTGGAGATCCACCAGACAAAAAATTATAGTGAAACAATCATAAACAAGACTCCTATCACAAAATTTTACCACAAAAAATTTTAGAAGCATATATTCTTTATTCGAGGAACGCCTTTGGATGCGTAATGTTTTCGGATGCATGTTTTGTTCTAAACCAATATGTATGTTTGCATGTGTAACTGGTAGAACTAGTTTTTAAAGCGTGAGTCGATTAATGATCGTTCAAAAAATATTTAGATGCATCATCGATAAATTTATCGTCGCTTTATCTTAGTTTTAAAAATCGATCATCATGTTTAGATGCAAGATATTTTTTTAGAACGCCAAATGCAATAGATCTAGTATCAATAGCCAAAAAGATTAGATGCATAAACATCATTTGATGTTGTGTTTGAAACCAATAGCATGCATCGATTATATTCTCAATAAGATGAACACGTTTAGATGCATCAATCGATCTTGTTAGATGCATTCAAATCCGATGCATTGATCTTCTTAGATGCATTCAAATTCGATGCATCGATCTTGTTACATGCATTCAAAATGGAGATCAATTACATACATTGATTATGTTTTTCCATCCTTCACTTGCAATAAGGCATCTTAACACATCACAACTAATCATAAATCATTTACATACCTTGATTAATCTCATGACTAAATCAAGAACCTTCTTTAACTAGAGCTTAACAAGACTAGCTCCTCACATTCAAGACGCTAATTCCATAACACTTAACACTCAACAGTGTATATACATAAAACACATGATCATTCAAACATCTTAACATATATAGTCTTAGTTTAGAACGCCAAATGTGTATGAGGATGACTAAGTAGTTTAGTCATGATGTATATGTAATGCATTTGATTATGTCTTATGTGATAATGTATTATTGTCGGTTACTTACTAAGGGAAAGCTTACGGATTAGTTGTTTAACCGTTTGTTAGGGTTTCATGGCATGAGATGTAAGGTTGATAGCCTATGTTGCATTATATTGGAAATTAGTGCTTGTAAGCTTGAGAATACGGAGATTTTGTATTGCATTTGCGTCGATAAAGTTATTAGATATTAGATGTCGAGCTTGAGTCCTACGTTGAACTCCCAAAAGTTGTTTTTTTTATGATTTATACATGTGGTATGATGGTGTCCAAAGTCTGGGAATTTTATGGAGTAACGAGCTCATGCTCATATTTTATGGGTTTAGTATGTGGTCGTCAAAAGGTGGGTTGGCACCACACACATCCAATTTGTACCTAGCCTCAGGTTTAGTGAGTCGTTGAGACTACAAATATTATGAAAATGGTTTAATATGTTGTGTTAATGTATTCTGGAAGTTCTTGAGATGTATCGAGTCCCGGAAGTCGAGTTTTGCGTAAAAAAGGCATAACGTGTGAGTTTGGGTGATCTGGTGGCCCTTAGCCACCGGCTAAGGAGGGTTCAGATGACCCTTAGCCGCCGACTAAGGGGTCTGATGATGCCGGTTTTTTGTTATTCTTGTTTTTTGTCGTAAAAATCTAACCGTAAGGAGTTATAAGTAGTGCTTTATTGTAGGAACCTATGATATCATTTCACTTCCATATTTACACGAATCGAATAAGAAGAAAAGAGGAAGAAGTTTAGTGTAACACCCTCAAAATATGTCGCAGCGGAATGGTAACCGGGGGTATTACTTCATAATACAATAGCACAAGATATAAGAGAACGACCTCTAAATGAGTTGTTTGAAAGGTAACCTCGTTGATTTGATTGAAATAAATAAGTTATAACATTTGTCCCAATGATTTGCATCAAAATGAAAGACTTAAATTAGTATAACGAGGAATGATAGTTTGGATGCATAAAGAAATCCATGAATGTATTCTTGAAAAGTTTAGACTCCAATGCACATCAAGAACGTTATGCAGCTTATTCACCTGAGAAATACATGCTTAAAAGTGTCAACATAAAGTTGGTGAGTTCATAGGTTTATGTATGTATAAATGTAGGACCGCAAGAGTTCAATGTGTGAAATAATGTAACACATACAAAATCACAAAATGTAATCATGATTGCACTAAGCTCATGACACTGAAGCTACAACTATGTATGTGTGCATATTTATGCAATAATGTACACGTGTAGATGTTCAACCCGCAACATCCAAAATCTGATATGGTATACGTCCGTCAGTTCGGTCGTCCAAAGCTAGTAAGCATGACTTACCTGAACGGGGATGTCAATCCCAAATAGATCTATTTATAACACACATGCTTACTCCAAGTAATTAACAGTTCATGATACTGGGCATAATGGGTTATCGCTACTTAGACAACTCGTAATATGTTTAAAAGAGTACTTGCGTTTAAATGTAAAACAAGGCATGTATCTCACCCCGAGATTTGTAAAGTATTGTTAAACAAGTAAAGTGGGGCTATAAACTCACCTTAAGTGATGGAATTGATTTTTAGAAAAATCAACTAGGAATGTCGTCGAAAAGGACCGGTATGCAACATATTTAATTATAGGCCGATTTAGAATAACGCATGTAAATATAAAACAATGCACTATATTTTATCTTGCTATACTATCACCTAATAGTTTTAGACTTAGCTTATAAATCAAAATAATGATTTCATTAAGTTTACCACTTTTATTATTTTTATAACGACAATATATATATAGTCTAGTTAATTTATAAAATAATATTTATAAAGTTTTAAACGCGTATAAATATTATGTAAGTGATGCTATATTATTTCCTAAGGTTTTTATAGTCCAAACGGACCCGAAAACGTCTGAAAACACTGTTTTACTATTCATGTCAAGAACATACATTTGTAAAAAGTGTGCAGGAATTTTTATGTCATTGTCCGAAAAATAGTCCAAGTTTGATTAAGAATAACTCTTTCGTTTTACACTTTCGGGCTTCAAAACTTGCGTTACTTTACCGAAAAATCATTCTGAGCAAGTTTCTAGTTTTATACTTAAGCCGGTTTAGACTCGAAAGGGGTCAAAATTACAAAAACTGTTTATGCCATATTACATACAAAAAACTGCATTTGCCGGTATTGTTTCAAATCTTGTTTTGACCATAACTTCTTCGTTTTACATCCGTTTTCAAGTTCTTTATATGCCCGGAATCGTATTGAGACGTACTAACATATTTTTAAAGTTTTAACTCGTTAAAAAATCCCTATCCTACTGTTTGGAACATGCTGTTAATAAAGGTGTTTTATACACTTTAAAACTATAATTTTTACCTCATTTTCACACAACAACATCCTCTAAATATAACACTTCAACCTCTTCAATAATCAACACATTCAAACTAACCTAGTCCCATCCAACACTTCATATTATAATGAAATAACTTATAAAATCAAATAAGCTAGTTTATGTATAACAAACTTGACAACATGTTTAATAATCATATAAGTAAGTAGTGTTCTTGATTTCTTTGCAAATATTTATAAAAGTTTACTTACTAGTTGGTGATATAACTTTATAATCAAGATGTTTATGTGCAAAAATAAATAATATAAGTATAGAAACATGAATAATCATGATCAAGATGAATAAAATTAAAAGAGTAACTAGAGTATGCTTACAAAGATTATGAACACCAATGAAACCTAAGCTTTGATTTTAATCCAAAACTTTGTAAAAACCCAACTTGAAATTCTTGAAACCCTAACTTAATTCTTAAAACCCAAACTTGAAATCACCTTGCAACACCTTAGATATTAACCTTAAACACACCAGTATGCTAGAAATATCAAATAAATGGAAGACAATGGAGATCTATATGTTTCTTTTTGTGTCGTGGGTAGAAGGAGAGAAACAAGAGAGAATTTTTTTGTGTTTTTGGCAAGTGAATAAGTGTTAGTGAACTAGTTGTATGCATCTATATATAGGATGAAAACACTTATACTTAGAAAATATCTATTAGACAACAAGACACGTTCATTAGAGAAAGGAAAGGGGAGGTGTGGGGTTTGTAAGAGAAAGGATGGGATGATGGAGTGTTGGGTGAGTATTGTAAGAAAGTTGGCAAATGTGTAAGAAAGGTTGAAAATAATGCATCAACTAGTTGCTAGGTGTATAACCTAATGTATATCTTGGTATTATTTTGTGTCTAATACACACATGGGCCGGTTGGTTTGTATTTAAGGGGAGGGAAATAATACTTTTTTTTGATAAGGTATAAGTATTGTGGGTGTTGGTAAATGTGATATGGTTTATATGCATGCATGAAAGCTCATAACACGAAACGTAAGCGTTTTACGTAAAATAAAAAAATAAAATATGACAAGTTATAAATTATCTTCGTAATAATTATATAACACTTGTTTGGCGTAAACTTTTATTTGTTTAATGCATGTTTACATTAATTGTTGTTTTTTAGTTTACGCGATTTAACTTAACGGTTGAAATTAAAAGTAAATCCGTGAAAGTTCAAAGTGAATAGTTGAGTTTATTGACGTAAAATAACCTGAAATTTATGGGTTGTCATGGTATGTGCTTAATTACACATACCATTTTCCATTAAAAACAGACTTAATTGACCAAAAACGTACCAAAAATACATTGTATTTGTATGTTTTGCATTTGTATTGTGCAGGAAACGGATATCCAAGAAAAGGACAAAAACAAAGCCACAAACGACAAAACCAAGCACGAGAACGGAAAGAGCGTGAAGAAAAGTCAAAGTCAAAGCCTAAAGTCAAAAAGTCAACGGGGTCAAAATCAAGTCAAAGTCAACCCCGAGAAGTGGCATTGGAAAGAGCATCGAAAACCGAACCCGAAAACCTAATTGCCAAAAGTGGGCCCACCCGTACCCACCTAGTGGGCCCAGGTCAGCCCACTTACCTATTAAACTTAATTAAAACAAAAGCCCAACCCTTATAACCCACCACGGCCCAAACTGCATAAACCAGGCCCAAACCACACCTTAACGGGAGTTAGGCCCTACCTTTTAACCCTTAACTCAGTTAAGTCCTTTAAGGACTATAACTGCAATAACACACTACACCCTTGAGGACTAAAATTGCCAAACCCTAAAATTGCTTAAACACCACAAGGACTTAACCTGCAATGTAACATATAACAATGAAGGGTTTTTCTTGCCAATTCACCAAACTTTCACCCTGCAACAAGTTAAAACAGAGTAACCTGTTTTCCCGCCACTACTTTTTGTCACTATTCATCATCTTCCCAAAAACACTCACCCCTGCTACTACCCTCCAAAAATGTCATTTTCCCTCACCCCACACCCCACATGGGTGATTGCCACGCTGGCAATCCCCAAGTATACCATTGGCCAACCAAAAATGACAAACAATCAATGGCTTGGATCAAAGGCTTCGGGACTACTCAATTTGGACGGCTAAGATTGCTTTTGGGACTCTTTCACACAACAAAAACAGCTGCTAAGCCTCTCACAAAAGAAGCACATCAAGAAGACCTAGAACCTTCATACGGTTAGTATAAAATAGGTCACTTGTAAGCCATTTTGGCATATAGTTTTTTACCTAGTTTTCATTTTCATTTTAAAACCCTAATTTGACCCGTTTTACTTCCTAGCTTAACGAATCGTTAAATTTAAACTTGTGTTGTGTTAAATCTTCATATTTTAGTTTATTATAACTTATTAAATGTCTATTGAATTGTTAATATAAGCTTGCATGGCAATTTTGGTCATGTTTTGTTAAAATTATCCCATGCAAGGGGTATCATATCGTAATTTTCAAATAAACTTATAACTAAAAGGTTAAAGGTGTCATTTTTTAAAGTTATAACTATCAAGGGTCTATTTTGTCAATTTTCTATAGTTTCAAAGGTTTTTTTGGTATTTCTTTTAAACTTGAGGGTACCAAAGTCGTTAATAAAGTGCATATAGATCACCAAGGGTATATTCTGTACAATTTTTCAAACATTTCAGGGTCTAAAATGTAACATTTTGAAAAAGTATAAACACACATTCAAAACATTACCAGACATAACTTTAATTAACGTTGACGTGCTTAACATTTCCAGAATAGTGAATAAAAATGCTCTAAAATGCTTATGTTATTAACTATTATATCTTCATCATTAATGTGCTTTCAAAAATCATGTTCCCGGAGGATCTCCATATCATGCCACTCTACTAGGGAGGCTTCATATTAAGAGTTTCTTCTTGTTTAACTTTCTGACTGAGTTGTTGGGTTTCGATATAAAGTGCCCTAGCTCCTCAAAAGTTTACTGAATGACTTCTGAATTATGATGGCTCGCTCCCCGAACGGTGTTATGATAATTTTTTCTTAATATCATAATGACATAAATGTAAAATCTTACTATTCAATCAATCTAAGATTGACATATATTACCCCCAGGTTGCCCTGTGACGAAAGCGTTACTATTCATTTCCATATAAATTGCTATCAAATCTTCCCTATAAACTGTTCAGGATCAATTTCCCTATAACTGTTCAGGTGAGTTCATAGCCTCACATTTCAATATTTCAAATGTTTTATAAACCTGCGAAGGGGATACATGCTATAAACATGATTGCAATTATTTTTATATGCTATTTCAATTTACTATTGCCTAAGTAACTGCTTTGCCTTTAAGTCCCCATAATCATGAACCGTTAATGCGCGAATGATGTGAATAGATCTATTTGGGTTAGACTCCCTGTTGGTGTACCCAGTTACGTGTAACCAATTGCACATCATTAGAAATTACGTGGGTATTTTGGCAAAGGTACCCGCAGGGGCTATACCGTATCATCATACCCTAAGGCTTCGGATTCATGAGCTAATGGCAATAATAAATATTTTTCAATACTGGGTGTATATCAACGTAACCCAAATATCGCATTTGCATTCAAATTATATTACTTAAACCTATGGATTCACTCAACCTTTGTGTTGACTTTTTAGCATGTTTTATCTCATGTAACTAATGGCACGGAGTGGCGAGGACATGAAGATGGAAAAACCATTATCATTTACACTTTGTAAATACAGATGTTGGGACCTCTCTTTTGTAAAAACTCTAAAGAAATAATGAATGATAACTTATTTTCATAAACGACTCTAGTTGATTTGTTTTCTATGATTATGACTGTTGTACCTTGAAGTAATACCCCAGATTAGCTTCCGCTGCTATATGTAAAAATAGGGGTGTTACAGATTTAGTATCAAGAGCCAACGTTATAGAGAACAAGGTTAAAAACCTTAACTATAACTACTTTTCTTTTTCCATCCAAGAAAGTCCTCCGTGCCGCTATATTTCCCAGAATGGTATGTAAAGTTACATAACTATTATATTACTAAATAAATAACTTATGTTATTTACTACTGGGTTGTTAAGCAGAATGATGTCTTCTCCTGATTATCCTACACCCAATATGGAGGATGCCTTTTCTTCCAATTTCGCAAACTATGTTCCTCTGGCTTCTTCGGATTATGTCCCGGCCTCTCCAGGGAAAACTTACTCTAGTGCTTCCAATTTATTTAGAATTGTCCCCCTAGCTTCACCGACCCTTTCGTTATTTCCGGATGATCCTTACATGAAAGCTTTACAAGCTTTTTATACTGAAAAATCACCAATCCCGCCTCCAATTATCATACCTCCTAAACCTCAAGAATTCTTTCTTCCAGAAGGACTTCTTTCACCAACAAAATCATCTTCTTCTACCCCGTTCCAACCTCAAACTTTTGAGATTGGCGAAAGCTCTCAAAAGTCAACTATCGAGCGTCATGAAGAACAAATCCTGGATATCTTAAATAGCCTAGATGCAATCCCCATTGAACGTATCGAGCATATTGAAAATGGAATCGAAGGCCTCGGAAAAGGAACTGTAATTATTCAACGAGATTTTGATGCTCTGGAAGCCGAACTTCAGCAAGCTCATACTCAGATTTCCAAACTCCAGAGAAAGCAAATAGGATGCAACCATAAAATTTCTCTAGCCCGCTATAGGATTGCTGAATTGGGAGAAGTTATCAACGACATGGAAACTCGTCACCAAGCAGACATAGAAAATCTCATGAACTCCATCATCGAACTCCAGAACCGCATGGAATGATCATCCAGTTTCTAGTTTAAATTTCAGTTTTTAGCTTTAACCTAGCCACGGGATGTGTGGTATAAATAAAAACACTTGTCAAATCTTGACTATGTATAGTACTAAGGCAAGTTGTTCTTAATTTAATAGATGGATAATTACAAAAATCTTTCCATGAAAATGGTTGCATCTAATTTAATAGATGGATAATTACATTGATGAAAATTGTGGGTTGTTATAGTCTCCCAGCCTTAAAGAAATCTCGTCTCGAGATTTAGTTGGATGTTGGAGTGATGTTTGAAAATAGATGTGGATAGTTGGCACGAATTTGATCTTCGCATTCCCATATAAATTCTGGTCCTCTTTTAGAGTTCCATCTTACTTTGACTTTAGGGATACGACTTTGTCTTAGTTGCTTGACTTCACGATCCATAATTTCTATGGGTTCTTCTACAAAGTTGAGTCTGTCGTCGAGCCGAAGCTCTCTTATTAGAATGATGAGAGATTCGTCAGATAGGCATTTCTTTAAATTAGAAACGTGGAAGGTACTGTGGACATTACTGAGTTCTTCAGGAAGCTCAAGTGTGTATGCCACTGGGCCGACCCTTTTAAGGATCTTAAATGGTCCAATGTACCAGGGGTTAAGCTTTCCTCGTTTTCCAAATCGGATGACACCTTTTTGAGGTGACACTTTCAACATAACATATATCACATCTCCCAACTTGGAATTCCAAAGGCTTTCGCCTTACGTTGGCATAACTCCTTTGCTAATCTCTTGCAGCTTGCAAGCGTTGTCGGATTTGTACTATCTTTTTGGTGGTTTCATGGATTATCTCTGGTCATGTGAGTTGGACATCTCTAACTTAGGCCCAGCATATAGGTGATCGACACTTTTGACCGTAAAGTGCCTCGAATGGTGCTGCCTTAATACTGGCATGGTAACTGTTATTGTAAGAAAATTCTACCAATGGTAAGTGTCACTCCCAACCTTTTCCAAAATCTATGACACAAGCTCGAAGCATGTCTTTAAGTGTTTGGATGGTTTTTTCACTTTATTCATCAGTTTCAGGATGATATGCTATACTCATATCTAATTGAGTACCCAAAGCATTCTGCATTGACTGCCAAAATCTGGATTGCAATGACTGTCACGACCCGAGATGAGGATATGACACTCCATGCCATAAACTATCTCCTTTATATACAACCCTGTAAGGGTTTCCATACTATCTTCTCTTCTGGTAGGATAAATATGCTAATATTTTTGTACGGCGGTCTACAATGACCCAAATTATGTCCAATGTCCGCGATATGTTATTATTGGGTAGAAAATGTAACAAAATCCATCGTTATTCTTTCTATTTTTCCATGTTGGGGGGAACTATGGTTGTATCACAGAATCTTGAAGGCATTCTGACATTTTCTGCTTTACAACCTCTAGAAATTTCAAACATTGCTGACATATTCAGCGATTTAGCCTTTCATGTTAGCCACCAATAGAGGTTTTTCGTGAGATCCTTGATACATCTGGTCAGAACCAGGGTGAATGAAATACATTGATTTATGGGATTTCATGCATGATTAAGTTCCTTCAAATTACCAAAGAGTGGTAACCAACTTCATTCATGATACAACTAGTTTCCATCAGGTACGTAACTTACACATCGCTTTGTTCCATTCCTCGTAAGGTTCTCAGCTTTGATGTCACTTCCTTGATCGTCCTCATTTGGGCTTCGAGAATTTGTAATGGTTATTTTGTGGTGAAATTGTCATGACTACTGCCCTGACTCGGAGTGTTTGATTCCGTTTCTTTCAGGCTTAAGGCCATCTGCCCTACAAACATTGCCTTTATCCAGGATGGCGTTGAATCTCACAATCATTAATCTGCGAGATTTCAAAACCATGCAGCGTTGTCTGCATGTTCAATTCTTTCTGATCAAGGATATGTTGAAGGCTTTTATGATCAGTGAACACAGTACACTTTGTGCCATACAGATAATGTCTCCAAATTTTTAGAGCGAACATTACTGCTCCTAATTCGAGGCCGTGTGTGGTATAGTTCTCTTCATGAGGTTGAGTTGTCGGGATGCATATGCAATGACTTTTTCTCTTTGCATTAACACTGCTCCCAGACCTTTGAGTGATGCATCACAGTAAACAACAAAATCGTCGTTTCCTTCTGGTAATGCTAAGATTGGAGTTTCACATAGCTTCTTTTAGCAGTTGGAAGGCTGACTCTTGGTCTTCACCCCAGATTTACTTCCTTGTTTTTCTTGGGTAATTCCAGTCAAAACTTTTGCAATCTCGAAAAAATCTTTGATAAATCTCTGATAGTAGCCGACGAGTCCTAAGAATTGGCGTACTTCTGTGGGTGTGGTAGAGAATGCCCAAAACCTTGACTGCATTCAATCTGGCGGGTCAACGTGAATTCCCCCTGGCTATCAATTATGTGCCCCGAGCAATTGCACAATACAAATACTGACCAAAATCACATTTGGAAAACTTAACATAATAATTTATCCTTTTTGAATAATTCCAAGATTATTCTCAGGTGATCCGCGTGTTCTTCTTTGTTACGGGAGTAGATGAGAATGTCATTAATGAACACTATTAAAAATTTATCCAAGTATGGTTTACACACACGGTTTATGAGATCCATGAACACAACAGGTGCGTTAGTTAAACCAAATGGCATCACTTGGAATTTGCAGTGTCTGTACCAAGTTTTGAAAGCAGTCTTGGGAATATCTACTTCCCTGACTCTCAGTTGTGATAAGCCCTATCTTTAAGTCAAATCTTCGAGTAAACACTCGAACCTTGAACTTGGTCGAATAAATCATCGATCCTGGGTAATGGGTAATGATTCTTTATGGTGAGTTTATTCAGCTCCCGGTAATCGATACACATTCTAAAAGATCCATCTTTCTTTTTAACAAATAAGACAGGAGCTCCCCAAGGCGAAGTACTCGGTTAGATTAAAACTCGGTCTGCTAACTCTTATAGTTGATATGATAATTCCTGTATTTCTAAAGGAGCTAATTTGTAAGGTGCTCGGGCTACTGGTGCCGCTCCTGGAATTAAATCGATTTGGAATTCTACTTGGCAAACCAGAGGAAGGCCAAGTAGATTTTCAGGAAAGACTTCCAGAAATTCTCTGACTACTGGTATATCTTCTAATCATTCTCCGTTTACTTCTTTTCATTACTTGGGCTATGAAACTTTGATATCCCATGGATATATAACCTTTCGGTTTTTAATACAGGATATAAGGCTTAGTCGGGTTTACATTCGATCACTCTAGATGATCAAAGTTTCCACATCGATGGGATGTGATGACTTTATCGTCACAGAATATTCAGCATGATACTTGGATAACCAATCCATACCAATAACGACGTCGAAACTACCGAGTTTAATTGGCATAAGATCAATTTTGAAAAGTTGATTTAAGAGAATCAGGGTGCAACCCTGGATAACGGTATTAGTGCCTACTAAATTTCCATTGGCCATTTCAATATCATAGGTGGTATCTAGTGTAATTGGTGGGATATTAAGCATAGAAGAAAGAGATATGGATACAAAAACTTTTATTCGGCTTACCTGAATCAAATAGTACTCTAGCTAGATGTTGTTTTTAAAAGGAACGTACCCGTGACTAACGTACGGTCTTGGTGAAGAGTATCTTGTCTCTCAGTATACAAGTATGCTTTTCCATGGGCATTGTTGTTTGCTCTTGGGCACTGACTTTTGTAGTGCCCTTTCTCTCGGCAGGCATAACAAGTTATGGATACTGGTTGTAGGTTGCTTCCAGTGACTGGCCGTTTGTTTCTGTAGTTCCTGGTCAAATGACCCACCCTTGTTGCAAGTCTGACACTTGACAGTGCAGGGTCTAGTAGTGTGCAGGGGGTTTTAGCCCTCTTTTACACAAAGTGAAGGTTTCCAGTATACCCCTTATTTCATTGGGGTAGCAGCAAAATCCCTAACGATTTCTTTATCTTCTATTATACTTTTGGTGGTTGATCATATGTTCGGTTGTAATTGTTGTATGTTACGATGGTTTTGGTAGTTTGTTTGTTGGAGAATGGTTTCTTCTATCAGCAAACTTTTCGTTTTGTGATCATTGGTTTCCTTGAACAGAATTATGCTTTGTTACTTATCCATTAACATTTTGGTTACGGTAATAGTATTCCCCAAAGTTTGAGGGCTTTGAAGCGGTAACATTTTCCTTCAATACTACTGGTAATCCCTCCATAAAGACTTCCATGAGTTTCTCAGAATTTGCACCATACGTGGGCATAAAGAAAGCCAATTCCTGGAATCTTCCTAAGTAAGTCTTTGAGATCATTTCCTTTTTTTAATCAAATATGGAAATTTCATCTTCCATTTTCTTGATCTTCATTTCGAGACAATACTGTCTTTATAAGGGATTGTTTTAATTCGGACCAGGTAATCTGTAGGCTTCCTTTATTCTATTAGGTTGGTAAAATGCATACCACCAGACCAAGCTTCTTCAGTTTAAAGTACTCAGTAGCAAATTTACACTTTGCATCGACGATACAGTTACTACAGGAAAATATTAATTTAGTTCGTTCAACGCAGCGGATGAGGCCAACAGCGCCTTTCGTACCTATGAAATTAAAAGGTTGGCAGTTCATAAACTCTTTGCAGCTTCCATTGCTTGACAACAAAGTTTCTCTTTCCTTCTTCTCCGTTTTCCTAGTGGTGTTGTTCTGTATTCCATGGTAGCAGCTTGTGCTCCATTGCAGTGGAAACACTACCAGCAACTAGTTTCTTGATGGCGGCTTGAGTCATGGGTGGTGCTGCAGATGTTGATATCCTCTTGGGATCCATTCTATCAACATTCATAAGACAACACACAATAAGAATCATATCACAAGTTATTGTCAAAATTTTCATACATAGTGGTATTGAAATTATTTGACACATCATTGTATGGATTCTTATTTGGCACAAGTTCTAACAAAGAAATACACATCTTTTGATATTAATTTGTAGGATATGACAGAAAATTTTGGAATGGACACTCTAACAAGCATCTAACTCATTATGTTTCTCGGGGACTGGTTCACTTTTTAGTGGTTTCAGTATGATTCCGCGACCACTTAGATAACTCATTAGGGATCATACCATACATAGTTAATAGTATTACAAGACATAGGATCGACTACCACGATAAAGGAAAAAAGGGGAGGGGGAGTAGGTGGTGGAAAAAAAGAAAAGGTCATAAATCGGTATCATAAAAACACCAAGAAAATGGACTCACCACTGTAATAAGTCATAAACAACTGGTCTACAATTTTACCATGTCAAAATTTTAACAAGTGTCAATATATTACTGCCACACATCCATCCAGTGGTTGAATGTAACAAAAGCTGTAAATGACAAAGATCTAGTCTAGTAGTCTGGTGGTCCTCCCTTGTGGTTCTTGAGCTTATGGATCTTGTCCAGAAGACTCTTCATATCTGATCAGTGGCGAATCTGGTATCCCTCAATGATAGCTCTAGAGTAGAATTCCTGACAGCCAGCAAGAACAACTCTCACAAGCCCCAATGCTTTCCTGAAATCCAGCAATCTGGGCACGGGCTTCATGAAGTTCGGTCTCTAATTTGTCAAAATTCTGCTGTATGATTACTCGACCATTACCAAGACTATCTATCTTATCTTCCATGTGCTCAATGCGCTTAAGAAGGAGCTCATCCGAGTGATTCAAAATAGTCTCGATCTGTTCCTCATGACGCTCCAAGCTCGTCTTATGAGAACTTTCTCCAACCTTAAATACTTGAGGTAGGGCAGAAGTAAAGGAGGATGACCGGGAAGATGCTCGTTTCTGAGATGGTAGAATCTTTTCAGGAAGAAAGATGAACTCTTGAGATCAAACATTGGTGATAGTGTAAACACTTGTATATGAAAGGCAAAATAGTTGTGAGAATAGAATCTCGTAGTAGTAGGAACTAAGTGCTGTCATAATTATAGCATCATATGCTTGCAAATGACCTTCATATATGGATCACCGTGAAAAGGTAGATGGCTAGTGAGGCAAAAGAACATAGATAAACATCTTAAGGATCAGGAGAGGTGTTTCTCCGGTGAGGTCTTGGAAACTAGTCTGGAGAAGCCAGTGATAACGTTAGGAGAGCGTGTATATGGAAAAAGCATCCTCAACATCGTAATCAGATGGTACGATAATATGGGGGGGGGGGGGTGGGAGAATAAAGACATAACTGAGTAACAACCCAAAGTAAATAACATGAAGCATTTATATAATATCTAATAGATTAAGTATAATTACAAACTATTCTGGAAAAGCTGTGGCACGTAGGACTTTCATGGATGGAAAAAAGTGATTTATAGTTTAGGTGTTAAACCTTGTTCTCTATAACCGCGAGCTCTGATACCATAACTGTAACACCCCCCTTATTTAAAATATAAGCAGCGGAAGCTAATTTGGGGTTTTATGATACTCTCATGAATCAACAGTCATAATTCATATGGGAAATCGGAAGATAGAAGGGTTAGGGGTGGGGGGGGGGTAGTGGGATGGGGTAGGGGGGGGGGGGGGGTGGAGGGGGGGGGGGTGGGGGGTCATTCATTATTATATCAGAGTTTTACAAAAGAGGTCCCAAAATACATTGAAAACATAAAAGTTGAATGATAACAAGTTTGGACGTTCTCAAGTCCAATGCCACTCCGTGCCATAGTTGCTCAATTACCTGAGATAAACATGCTAAAAGGGCGTCAACACAACGGTTGAGTGATATTCACAGTGTTTGCAATGAATAGTTGAATACAAGTCATCATAAGTGGTAATAATTGCAACGAATACAATTATAATGGAAAACAGTTTATTTGTCCTAAGCACAATGCAACCAAACATTACCATCCGAAGTTCATATTAACGACATTGAAGGAACAACTGTCCTTAAGAAAATAACTATGCCCTAAAGTTACCCATTGTTTCTCAATATAGTCCGTTATTATGGTTACCCATGTACGGTACACCAACGGGAGTCGTCACCTCTAATAGATCTACCATAATATTCACGTTCACGGGACTTGCAAGGGACTAATGGTTTCAGATTAAGAAATACCTGACAATGAGAAGGCAACTTAGGCAATAAAAAATTAAGGATAGACGTAAGTTGGAAAAATACTTGTATTCATGGTTATAACATGTATCTCCCCACAAGTTTAGAAAACAGTAAAGTCGAGACTATGAAAACTCACCTATGATAAGGTAGTTTGATTGATTTGGAAATTTAATTCAAATGCGAGTAAACAAACCTCGTCACGCAACCTGGGGTAATATGTCAAGTCTTATTCGATATGTTTATTATTATCAAACTTTATTTTATAAAGTTTAACGTAAATATTCATTAATTGGTTTATTTAGTATCGTTGAAAACATCGTATCACTGTTCGGGCTATCATAATCCAAATGTCATGTAGTAAACGTTTGAAGAGCTAGGACACTTTAAATTGTAAATCCAGCAATTCGTCAAAACGTGTACCCAAATGAAACCCTTACATGAAATTCCATAGTAATGTGATACGTTATAGATTAAATGATAAGACTTTATCTTTTTAAGTTTCTTCAAAAGCTAGCGGATGATAAATTATGTGAAATATAAACATAATTGAATTTATAATTGTTTCGATTGACGAATGATAACGATAAATGTGTTGGGCTTTAATAAAATCGAGTCTTATAATATTTAAATATATTTTTATAATTAATATAAAAATATTACATTTTATACCTTTGAGAATACGAAAATGACAATATATACCCTTGGTATATATTAATTTACAATTTAACCCTTTAATTATATTTTTAAAACATTAAACCTTTAACTTTCAAGTATGAAAAAACAAACCCATGAAGTTTAACTTTAGGATAATGACATTTTTGGCCCAAAAGTTTAATATTTTCAAAATTTTCAATATATATCCCTTTGCATGAAATGTTTTGCGATTTAAGTCTGAAAACTATATACTTTGCATTTTTCAAATTCAATTTAGTTTTGCAGCATTTAGCTTATTATAATAAGCTAAAATAAGTTTGGTTTTATAGTTTTAACAAGCTTATATCTTGTGAAAAGAGTTTATTAGCTCGAGAATCCAATTAGGGTGCGTTTGGCTTTAAAATTAGGATCCAAAAGCTTAGAGCATTTAAGGTTTGTTTTAATGCTTATAAAAATGATAGGTTAGCTTATTAAAATAGCTTTTAAGACCAGCTTTTAGCTTATAGCTTATTAGGGTTTCAAAAGAAGGGTTTTAGGGTTTTAGGGCACGGTTTGGTTTAGGAAAACCAAACAAATGAGTTTGTGGTTCAAGAACTTATATAAGTAACTTAAATACAGCTTATACATGATCTATAATGATACAAGAGCTTATGGAACGAGTTATAGGACTTACTAGCACACGAAATGGGTGAAATGGGTCGAAATGAGCAAAAACAACTCAAAAACTTTAGAAATGAATCAAGAGACTTCTTTCTTCTTGTTTCTTGGCTTCTACTTGCTGTAAAATTTCTTCTTAATCTTCCTTGGACTTTTTTAGATCATGATTTGAGTATGTGTTGAGTTTTAGAGATAAATTGGAAAGTATGTATGAGGCGAGTATATATAGGGCTCGAAATGGAGTAGTGGCCAAGTTTACTTGGAATGGTGGCCAAGTTTACTTGGTGTGGTGGCCAAGGGATAGATAGGTGACTAAGGAGAGCTAGTATGGAGAGGTGTAAGGTGGTGGGGTGATTTCGGTTACCAAAGGAGGTGATGGAGGTGGTTCGGTTCACTATGGTGGTGACAAGGTGTTTTCTTGGAGTGCAAGGGTGCAAGGAGGTGATGGAGGTGGTAGGGTGGCTGCTAGGTGGTGACAAGGAGGCTAGCAAGGTGGTGGATCATGGTGGTGTGAGGGTGGATGCTTATGGTTTTCGAACTGGTTTGAACTAGTCTTTAGGTGTATCGGGTCCAATTAGGTTTTTGATTAAGGTTTTGATTTGTTTTTAAGGACGTGCTAGTGATACGGGATAGGGAGGGAAATGTGATTAAAAATATGCATTGGTATGCATTTACTTATTGCTAAAGAGGTGGTACAAATTCCTAATGACATGGTGGGAAAAATAAGCCTTAATTTGAATTCGAGCCTTAACGGTTGTACATTGACTCCAAATGAGTTTTAAACTAGATTTTTGGAGGAAACATAATTTCAATAGTTATTGCATTGTAACTTTGTACACATGCCTTCTATTTTTGTAACATTTGGTTTGCAATGAAAAACAATACATATTAATAAGTGTTTATATAGAACGTAGAACGTATAAAGTTCGTTTAAAAGAGCATTATGAAAAGTATCGTTAAATAAATATCGTATGGTAAAAATGGAGTTTTAAAATCATATAGATTGACATATTAAAAACGTTTATTTGATTAACCGTTGATGAACATTGGTATAGTTAGGTTCGTTAGCTCGTTTACTTTTGAATTGTAAGTATACGGTTACATAATGGGTGAAGTCAAGTGAAAATAATCCCGTGAAAATGGTTGTACATAACTATAATAATTAGATATTACATTGATAAAAATTGTTATCTAATTTAATAGGATGGATAATATTACATTGATGAAAATTTGGGGTTGTTATAGTCTCCCAGCCCTTAAAATAAAATCTCATCCCCGAATTTAGTTGGATGATGGAGTGATGTTTGAAAATAGATGTGGATACTTGGTACGAATTTGATCTTCGCGTTCCCATGTAAATTCTGGTCCTCTTTTAGAGTTCCATCTTACTTTGACTATAGGAATACGACTTTATATTAGTTGCTTGACTATCACGACCTAATTTTCTACTGGTACATTCTTCCACAAAGTTGAGTTTGTCATCGAGCGAAGCTCTTTCATTGGAATGACGAGAGATTCGTCAGATAGGCATTTCTTTAAATTAGAAACGTGGAAGGTACTGTGGACATTACTGAGTTCTTCAGGAAGCTCAAGTGTGTATGCCACTGGGCCGACCCTTTTAAGGATCTTGAATGGTCCCAATGTACCGGGTATAAGCATCCTCGCTTTTCCGAAACGAATGACACATTTCGAGTGACATTTCACCTAACACATCTCCAACTTGGAATTTTCAAAGCTTTTGGCCTTAACCGTTGCATAACTTCTTTGTCTATCCTCTTGTCAGCTTGCAGAAGCGTTGTCGGATTTGTACTATCTTTTAGTGGTTTCCATTGATTATCCCCCCCCTTCCTCGGGGTCCCTGTGAGTTGGACATCTCTAAATTAGGCCCCATCATAAAGGTGATCCTAACACTTTCGAACACCGTAAAGAGGCCCCTCGAATGGTGCTGCCTTAAAACTGGCCATGGTAACTGTTATGTAAGAAAATCTAACCATAATGCTAAGTTCTCTCCCAACATTTTCCCAAAATCAAATGACACTAGCTCGAAGCATGTCTTTGAGTGTTTGGATGGTTTTTTCACTTTATTCATCAGTTTCAGGATGATATGCTATACTCATATCTAATTGAGTACCCAAAGCATTCTGCATTGACTGCCAAAATCTGGATGTGAAATGACTGTCACGATCCGAGATGATGGATATTGACACTCCATGCCATGAAACTATCTCCTTTATATACAACCATGTAAGGGTTTCCATACTATAATGTCCTCTCTGGTAGGGATGAAAAGTGCTGATTTGGTAAGGCGGGTCTAGCAATGACCCAAAATTGTTGTTCAATGTCCGCTTGATGTTTAGGTTAGTTTTGAGAACAAATCCCTCGTTATTATTCTTTTCCTATATCCATGTTGGAATCTATGGTTGTATCAGTAATCCGGATGGCTTCTGACATTCTGCTTTAACTCTAGAACATGTCAAACACTTACCGACATATTCAGTGATGATCGCCTTCATGTTAGGCCACCAATAGAGTTTCTTGAGATCCTGATACATCTGTCAGAACTGGGTGAATGGAATACTTTGATTTAAGGGAATCATGCCTGATAAGTCCCTCAAATTAACCAAGAGTGGTACCAAACTTTGATTCCTAGAACAACAAGTTCCATCAGTACGTACTTCAGATTCTTTCCATTCCTCGTAGATTCTCAGCTTGAAGTTCTCTATTCTTTTTGAATCCGCCTCAGTTTGGGCTTCGAGAATTTGTGATGGTAATTTTGGTGAAGGTCATGACTAATGCCCGGAATCGTAAGAGGTTTTGATTCTTCTTTCAGGCTTAAGGCATCTGCTACAACATTTGCCTTTCCAGGATGGTAGCAAATCTCACAATCGTAATCTGCGAGTAATTCTAAAAACCATCAAGCGTTGTCTTTAAGTTCAATTCCTTATCTGAATCAAGGATATGTTGAAGACTTTTATGATCAGTGAACACAGTACATTTTGTGCCATACAGATAATGTCTCTAAATTTTAAGAGCGAACTCCTACTGCTTCCTAATTCCGAGGTCGGTGTGAGTATAGTTCCTTTCATGAGGTATGAGTTGTCGGGATGGCATATGCAATAAACATATCTCTTTGGCATTAACACTGCAACCCCGGAACCTTTGAGTGAAGCATCCACAGTAAAACAACAAAATCATCGTTCCTTCCGTTAATGCTATGATTAGAGCTTCACATAGCTTTTGTTTTTAGCAGTTGGCAGCTTGACTCTTGGTCTTCAACCACAATCCCAATTTACTTCTTGTTCTTCCTGGGATAATTCAGTCAAAGACTTTTGTAATCTTTTAAAATTATATAATAAAATATCTTATAGTAGCCGGCGAGATCATAAGAAAGGACAGTACTGTCTGTGGTTGAGGTAGGATATGCCCAATCCTTGACTACTTCATATCTTGGCGATCAACGTGAATTCCTTGGCTATCCAATAAATTTGCCCAAGAAAATGCACTGATACTGATTCCAGAAATCACATTTAAAACTAGCATAAATTTTATCCTTTTGAATAATTCCATGATTTATCTCCGTTAGATCCACGTGTCTTCTTGTTACTTGGAGGAGTAGATGAGAATCTCATTAATGAACACAATTAAAACTTTATCCAAGTATGGTTTACACACAGATAAAAACACCGGGTTTATGAGATCCATGAACACAGCAGGTGTGTTAGTTAAACCAAATTTGCAGTGTCCGTACCTCATTTTGAAAGCAGTCTTGGGAATATCTTCATCCCTGACTCTCAGTTGGTGATAGCCTGATCTTAAGTCAATCTTCGAGTAAACACTCGAACCTTGAAGTTGGTCGAATAAATCATCGATCAAGGGTAATGGGTAATGATTCTTTACGGTGAGTTTATTCAGCTCCCGTAGAATCGATACACAGTCTATAAGAATCCCCATCTTTCTTTTTTAACAAATAAGACAGGAGCTCCCAAGGTGAAAGTACTTGGTCAGATAAAACCTTGGTCGGCCAACTCTTGTAGTTGGTTTGATGGTTCCTGTATTTCTGAAGGAGCTAATCTGTAAGGGCACACGGGCCAACTGGTGCCAGCAGCTGGAATTAAATCGATTTGGAATTCTACTTGGCGAACTGGAGGAAGGCCAGGTAGATTTTCAGGAAAGACTTTCGGAAATTCTCTGACTACTGGTATATCTTCTATTCATTTCTCGTCTGACTTCTTTTCCATTACTTGGGCTATGAAAATTTAATATCCCGTGGATATATACCCCTTTCGTTTTATACAGGATATGATGCTTAGTCGGGGTTTTACCTCGATCACCTCGGATGATCAAAGTTCACCTTCAATGGGGAATGTGGGAACGACATTATCGACCCAGATAATTCTAGCATGATACTTAAATAACCAACCGATCAATGACGAACGTCGAAACTACCGATATATTTGCAACATATCAATTTTGAAAGTTGTTTAACAAGATCAGGGTGCAACCCTGGATAACGGTATTAGTGCCTACTAGGTTTCCATCGCCATTTCAATGTCATAGTGGTATCCTATGTAAATGGTGGTATATACGCATAAAGAAAGAGATATGGAAGCAAAACTTTTAATTCGCTCCTGAATCAAATAGTACTCAACTAGATGTTGGTTAAAAGGAACGTACATGTACTAACGTTCGATCTTGGTGAGCATTCTTGTCTCTCAGCAAGTATGCTTTTCCATAGTGCAATTGTTTTTTGTCTCTTGAGCACTGACTTTTGTAGTGCCCCATTCTCTCTCGGCATGCAAAAAAGCAATGGATACGGTTGTAGGTTGCTTCAGTGACTGGCCCTCTTGTTTCCTGCAAGTTCCTGGTTCAAATGACAGCCACCTTGTTGCAAGTCTGACACTTGACAGTGCAAGGTCCTGTGTGATGTAGGGTGCATCTTTTACACAAAGGAAGGTTTCCCAGTATAATCTTTTATTTCATTTGGGGTACGAGCAAAACCCTAACGATTACTTATCTTCTATTCTGCTTTTGGTGGTATCATTGTTGCGGTTTGTATTGTTGTTGTTATGGGTGTATTGTAAGTTGTTTGTTGGTGAAGGTTCTTCTATCAACAAACATCGGTTTGTGATCATTGTTTCCTTGAACATATAAATGGCTTTGTTACTGATACCATTAACATCTGGTTTACGTACGCTTCCTCCAATAGTTTAAGGCTTGAAGCTGTAACATTTTCCTTTCACTACTTTTGGGTAATCCCCCGTTGAAGACCTCCAGATTTCTCCATCAGAAATTTGGCACACATAGTTGGGCAAAAGAAAGCCTATTCCTGGAATCATCTAAATGAAGTCTTGAGATCATTTCCTTATTACAATGTAAAAAAAAAAAAAAGGAAATGATCTCAAGACTTACATTAGAAGATTCCAGGAATTGGCTTTCTTATGCCCAACTATGGTGCCAAATTCTGAGAAACTCATGGAGGTCTTCATCGGGGGATTACCCAAAAGTATTGAAGAAAATGTTACCGCTTCAAAGCCTTAAACTTGAGGAGCCATTCCTAACCCAGGATGTTAAGATCAAGTAACAAAGCACAATTCTATGCAAGGAATCAATGATCATAAACGAAAGTTTGATGATAGAAGAACCTTCACCAACAACAACTACCAATACAACCATAACAACAACAATAACAACCGCAACAATGATCACCACCAAAAGCAGAATAGAAGATAAGAAATCGTTAGGGCTTATGCTGCTACCCCAACTGAAAATAAAAGATATACTGGAAACCTTCTTTTGTGTAAAAGATGTACCCTACATCACACAAGACCTTGCACTGTCAAGTGTCAGACTTGCAACAAGGTGGGTCATTTGACCAGGAACTGCAGAAACAAAGGGCCAGTCACTGGAAGCAACCTACAACCAGTATCCATAGCTTGTTATGCATGCCGAGAGAAAGGGCACTACAAAAGTCAGTGCTCAAGAGCAAACAACAATGCCTATGGAAAAGCATACTTGCTGAGAGACAAGAATGCTCACCAAGATCCGAACGTAGTCACATGTACGTTCCTTTTAAACCAACATCTAGCTAGAGTACTATTTGATTCAGGAGACGATAGAAAAAATTTTGCATCCAAATCTCTTCCTTCAATCTTAATATCCCACCAATTACACTAGATACCACCTACGACATTGAAATGGCCGATGGAAACCTAGTAGGCACTAATACCATTATCCAGGGTTGCACTCTGATTTTGTTAAACCAACCTTTCAAAATTGATCTTATGCCAATTAAACTCGGTAGTTTCGACGTCGTCATTGATACGGATTGGTTATTTAAGTATCATGCTAGAATTATCTGTGACGATAAAGTCGTCCACATCCCCATTGAAGGTGAAACTTTGATCATCCGAGGTGATCGAAGTAAAACCCGACTAAGCCTCATATCCTGTATAAAAACCGAAAGGTATATAATCCAGGGGATATTAAGTTTTCATAGCCCAAGTTACTGTTCTACCAGTGGTAAGTGTCTCTCCCATCCTTTTCCAAAATCTATAACACATGCTCGAAGCATGTCTTCGAGTGTTTGGATGGTTCTTTCACTTTGTCCATCGGTCTCGGGATGATATACCGTACTCATGTTTAACTCTTTCTAATCAAGGATATCCAGATTAGCTCCTTCAGAAATGCAGGAACTATCTAATCAACTACAAGAGTTAGCAGACCGAGGTTTTATCCGACCAAGTACTTCGCCCGAGGGAGCTCCTGTCTTATTTGTTAAAAAGAAAGACGGATCTTTCAGAATGTGTATCAACTACCAGGAGTTGAATAAACTCACCGTAAAGAATCGTTACCCATTACCCAGGATCGATGATTTATTTGACCAACTTCAAGGTTTGAGTGTTTACTCGAAAATTGACTTAAGATCAGGCTATCACCAACTAAGAGTCTGGGATGAAGATATTCTCAAGACTACTTTCAGAACACGATACATACACTATGAATTCCATGTAATGTCGTTTGGTTTAACCAACGCGCCTGCTGTGTTCATGGACCTCATGAACCGTGTGTGTAAACCATACTTGGATAAATTTGTGATAGTGTTCATTGATGATATTCTTATCTACTCCCGTAACAAAGAAGAACACGCAGATCACCTGAGAATAATCCTGGAATTACTCAAAAAGGAGAAATTGTATGCCAAGTTCTCCAAGTGTGATTTCTGGATTAGTGTCGTGCAATTTCTCGGGCACGTGATCGGGCAGTGCTCTTGACAATTAGGAAATTCTGTTTGACCCCGCCCAGATTGAAGCAGTTAAGTCTTCTGGGCATTCTCCTACCGCACACTACCACTAAGTAAGCCAATTCTTAGGATTGACGGCTACTATCAGAGATTCACAGTCACGAAGGTTTTCTCGATCGATTCGTAAAGCCTTGACTTGAAATTAACCATGAAAAAACCTAGAAAATTTCTGGGGCACGAAGACCAAGACGCTTACGTCTTCCAATGCTAAACTCTTGAAGCTTTGTGAAGCTCCATCTTACCTGCCCATTCCAGAAGGAAAAAATCGCGTATTTTTGGTCGCCCCTTTACTGGAATCAGCATGCACATCAAGGGTCTAGGCCCTCGCCGGTCCGTTAATGCTAAAGAAAAAGTTATTGGCATATGCATTCTGACAATCTTGCACTCACTGAAGAAGACCCGTTATCCACTATACCAAACACATCGACCCCTCGAAATAGGAGCAGTCCTGTCGTTCGCTCATCTTAAAAATGTTTATATTTAAATATTATAAGACTCAATTTTATCTAAAGCCGACACATTTGTCGTTATCTCTCCTCGTCCCTCGATCCCGAAACATATAAAATAATTAATGTTTATATATTTAACATAATTCTACCCATTCCACACTAGATTTAGAAGAAACTTAAAAAGTTAAAATTTCTTCATTTAAACTATAAACATATCACGTTACCTAGGGCTCATTGCTTATGTCGAGGAGATTTCATTTGGGTAGACGTTTTGACGAGTTGCTGGATATTGTACGATTTAAAGTGCTCCCTACCGCTCTCACAAACGTTTCTCTAATTGGCTATGGATTATGTAGCCCCCCCGAACAGTTGATACAACTATTTTCACAAAATTAATAAACCAAAAATACGGTTTATGTTAAACTTTATGATTAAATTCTAGAATATACCTTACAATCAAACTAAGATTGACATATTACCCCAAGGTTGCGTGACGAGATGCTCTAATTCCTTTTTGATTTACTTTTGACATCAATCAGATCTCTGTTAAGGTGTGTTTATAGTCCCACACCTTTACATGTTTTCTAAACTCTGTGGGGTAGATACATTGCTGATAAACCATGAATACAAGCTATTTCTCAATTGTTCCTGTTATCCGTTTTATATCGTCTTGCCTAAGTTACCTCCATCTTGCGAAATCAACGCGCCCAAGCCATCTGAACTGTTAATTTACTATTGCGAAGTAATTCCCCCTCTCCCACTATAAGACTCCCCCAGTTCTAAGTAAACACTAATCCCCAAATCGCGCCGAATGTCGTGGAATAGATCTCTTGGGGACTCGAAATTCCACCGCTCCTCAGGTTCTGGTATACATACATGGCCTAGCGGAGCCTATATTCCATTTGAGGAAATCACCAGGGGTTTGGAATAAGCAACCACGCTCCCTAGGGCAACAAACTTATCGAATATCAATTTACTTAAGGCTTCGATGTCATGAGCTTAGCTGAAAATATATATTGTTCGACACACCATGATAATCTGTATTCGTTTGCATTATTACTATCACATTTCCGCTTGTATTTAAACTATTACTTTGTCAAAACTGTGAATTTCACTCAACCTTTTGTGTTGACCTTCTTTGCATGGTTTATTCAGGTTTTTAAGCAACCTATGACACGGTAGTTTGGACATCTGGACTTGAGGTCGCTCCAAACTTTCTTATCATTCAACCTTTATGTTTTCAAATGTATTTTGGGACCCCGCCCTTTGCCTAAATACTACCTCCTCTTTTATTCACTTGAATGATAACTAAATCTCTCCAAAACGATCTCTTTTGAGTCACGTCTCGTGCTATGATTACTGATGTTGATCATGAGTAATACCCCAATCTAGCTTCGCTATATTGTCAAATATAAGGGGGTCCGGTGTTCGGCCGGTGTTACAACTTGGTATCAGAGCCTCGGTTATAGAGAACAAGGTTAACCTAAACTATAACTACTTTTTCCATCTCAGAAAGTCCTCTCGTGCCACCTTCATTTTCCACTGAATAGTATGGACAAGATACATAAACCACTATTACCGACTAATTAACTTATGTTATTTTCTGCCATCGGGGTTGTTACACCAGAATTACCCTGTTACATCACAACACACCTTTTATTCTTCTATCTTGATTCCAATGTTGAAGGATGCGTTTTCCTTACATCCAATACTCTGCTACTATACCTCGCTTCACGGACTATTCCACCAGCCTCACAGGAAACATCTTTTTGTCCCTACCCCTTTTAGTGGTGTTATCTAAAGATCTTTTCGCTGGCCTCGCATTGCCATTCACCTTTTACCACGGATGATTCATATCATGAAGTCCATGCAAGCATCCTCTTAATGCTACTAGATAAGACTATTTTGAATCAATACTTAGACTGAGCTCCCTCTTGAAAACGCACCCCATTGAGCACATGAGAGAATAAGATTCGAAGGTCTTGCGTTATATGGCTCGGAGCGAGTAATCATACAGCGAGATTTTGACCAACTAGAAACTGAACTTCAAGAATCCCGTACTCAGATTTCTGGATTTTAGAGAGAGCAAATAAGGCATGACGACGAGATTGTTCTTGCTCGCGTCAGGACTTCTACTCTAGAGATACTCATTAAGGATATCCAGGTTCGCCACCGATCAGATATGAAAAGTCTTCTGGACATGATCCATGAACTCAAAAACCATAAGGGAGGACCACCAGACTACTAGACTAGATCTTTGTCATTTATAGCTTTTGTTTAGAATCCAACCACGGGATGTGTGTCATAAATAACGACACTTGTCAATTTTTGATTATTTTGATTATGTAAAATTATGTAGAAAAGCTCTTTTTATTCGACATAATGATAGTTAATACCCAATCTTAGCTTCGCCTGTCATATGTCCAACTAACCGTGGGGGCGGTGTTAATGTTTGCCACTCAAAACCTTACGGCGGTTTGATTATGATGAAAACGTTCTCACCGGTTGCTGACCACATTGGAGCTATTGGATTCTTATAGCGATGGACAGTGGCGCCTATGACTATCGGGTTATGGCAACCATCGGATGTCAAAATGCCTTCTTCACTCACTGGTATCATTGATGAAGATATTTTTCCTTGGTGTACAACCTGAAAGCTCTTTGTTATCTCCCTAATCCATCCAGCTAACAAGGCCTTATTGCCAAGCTTCAAAGCATACATTTATGATCGTAAGCGAGCATCAGGAAGCTGGAATAAGATTTGATGTGGCGCTATCAAAAGGCTTTAGTACGTCGCGCGCATCAAATTTCTTGAAGAGCATGTGTATATCAATAGGCTAGTGGGAGGTAATGTTTCATCGCCACTCATCCTATTGTCGATGAAATAATCTTCACTCGCGGACCAATCACATTCCAAGATTACAAAGTGTAAAGACACTATCATTGGAAAGACTGTTTTGCCATAAAAATATTTGGCGGACTGACGGCATTTATTCTTTGGTATCAAGATCTTCCTCGCTGATAGGTCAATATAGTGAATTAATTTGTTTTAGTCAATGTGCTTACGTGGATAGATTCTTGAAGGCTTCATAAGTTGGATTAATTCCAAATGTGGTTACACCCACACCCCCTCCTGGCATATCCTGGAAGACTTGACTGCCGATTAAAAAACATCTGTCGCTTCAACACCCGGGCTCGAGGTGAATCGGGGATGCCACCACAAATTGTTCCTTATGCTTCGGTTGTAGGTTCCATTATGCTATGCCGGCTTTAAGATTGCATATGAAGACCGAATGTTGCGCTCCCCCCCTCGCCGCTCTATATACACCAAAGCACGTTTTTATAGAATAGCAGGGAATCATCACACTAGGACTGCTGGCCTGAATCCATTCTAAGTATGACCGCAAGAACTCGTACTGAAAGATATGTTCTTGGTTTAGCGGTTAGAAATTCGTCCTTAAAGCAGAACTTCCGAACGTGTTTGCTTCTCTTGCAATGCTGGATTAGAGGACCGATTGAGTGTATGAAATAAAATCACCTCAGGACCATCCGAAATCCGTCTTCATTTTGCTCATGTAAGGGCAGTAGACTAAAAAGATGCTCCAAGTTAAGTACTATCCTGTAATCGTCGCCTTCAGATTGACCTGAATACACTTCAGCTCCGCCGCTCAGCAATGCTAAGATGGAAGTTGTTTGATTCCCATGTGCGTTTATTTCACTGGTTGGCTATCGTCTCCTACAAATAAACATAACAATTAAGATGCTCTTTGCGATAATATCGGCCCGCATTCTTCCCCCCGCTAATTGCATTTATCGCCAACGAAACCGCGGGGGTTACACGCATGGGCGCCGGATACTACATAAAAGATACATCTTAAAGTTTCACACATATGGTCCAATACTAGCACAAACTATACTCGTTTTACGATCGCGCTTTTACCGAAAGTATATCTTACAACATGCTCCAGGAGCTTGTGACTCTCGTTTAGCTAGTAGTTTCATTCCGTAGATATGCTGTCTTGTATCTTGGATAAGGGTTGTTAAAGACAATTTATTTTATGGCAATTAAAGATACGTGGCTATTCCGTCCACTCCTCCTTTATTTTAATTTGTGTCCTTATATTTAGCATGTTTATCCTCCCTCCCGCGATTAACTCTTTCTTTTTTATTCTTAAAACTAGTACTGTATCGATCAACATCTCTATAGGGCAATATTGCTTGGAATCCTGACGACCACACCCAATCTGAGTGATTGATGATACTCTCTTACGATACTTAAACGGACGTGTCGACAAACTCACATGATCTCTCTTATATTATCTAGGATCATCGCGCTTCTCCCCACATCTATACAAGATTATCACACTTTATGGATCGGACGTATTAAGTGAATCTTGTAAGGGATTTGTCTTTCTCTAAATCTCCTCCACAGACTCTGAGATGCATGAGTTTGCTGTGTGGGTTTATCCTTCTCGATTTAGTTCTCAGTTATCTGAATAAGGTAAATACTCTATGGATTATTTCCAGATGTGTTTCCTTGATAAGTACTGGTAACTTGACACTGGTATAGTCAATATAAAGAATTTGTTCATTCAATATAGTTTAAGTATTGATTCCCTTGAGACTCTGTCAGGCGCTTAAACCAGATGTCTTGTGTAGCCGCGCCTAAAAGTCCATGTAGATGAGTCTCGATGAGTTTTGGTAATCTTGGTTAATCATATATACGAGAAAACCAGACTTCCTTAATAAATGGATCCTGACCTTTGATCCATATCCCATTCTTTTAACCCACGGTATTATCAGAACAAATGGATGGTCCCTAAATGTCTAAATCATTTTACACGTAACTATTCAAAGGACCTCCCGTTATTCTGGAGGCATTGGCGTATTTCAGACGCTTAACCCATGTTTTTATCATATTTGAGTCATGTCACCAAGTGGGAGATCGTTGGGATATGTACATTATCGCCAACCATAATATATGTCACGGGATATTACGCCGGAGCACCTATCGGGGGCACAAGCGTCCTTACACAACTGGTTCGTTTTATTAATGTAAATTATTATTTTCTATTAATCTATTATTAACTCATGTCGCTCACAAACTCTAATTAAACGGTCTTTAATTACAACGTTAGAACTAATTAAAATATATTAACAAGTGAAGGACTTGTTAGTACGAAAACCAAACCCATGGGGTGTTGGTTGTGACCGGTCGAATAAGAAAAGAAGGAGGGGTCCGAATGTCGTTTCTAGCAAACAAGAGGAGGTGTCTAAGCATAACTTAGAAAACAAGTCTTGTTCCTATATATTCCCCTTACCTCATTCATTCAGAAGTATCAGATACATACACCTAAAAAACCTACGATTGTAATCTAGCAAATAACCCAATCGCATGTTACTTTGCATTCAGAGGCAAATAACACATGCGCATGTATTATTCATGCCAAACATACATACATATGTTTTGCATGCAATACATATTTGCATGGAAATTGTCTTGGTGCTTTTCCTTCTAGCTTTTGATGATCTACTATAATATCGTTGCGGGATCTGATCGTATGATGCCAAGATCCAAAACAAGAACATGGTGTTGAGTTGTTTAATTGTGAATCAAGTACTAGCATCCTAGCGTATCTCAGTGACGTGTAGTGTGAGCATACCATAGAGGTTATCTGCTTTGGTAACTTGTTTGGTTCCACGTATTAAATTTATACACACTCGTATATTCAAGAACGATGTTCATTTATTGCTAAAAGGTACACGCTTCTTGATCCCTTTGTTAATTACATATTCTATACGTGTTTATCTTTTCTGCTGCGTACTCGTGTAGATTTAATGGTTAAATAGTTGTAAAAACCCAACAATATCTCCCGCTGTAACAACTGCCATTCTTACTCTCATGGCACCGGGTTTTCTATTGACTTGCAAAAACCTATTTGGACTAATTTTATTGTTAAAGGATATAAAGGATATAAAGCATAAAAGAAAAGATGGGTTTTCTAAAGGGATTATTTTAAAGGCGGCACATTTTGCTTTTCATAGCTGCAAAGATTCTGCATGATTCGATATTTGCCGCAAATGATGAGTTAGCATATGATGCTGACAATGGTCGCATAAGCTATTGTGGCAAAGGAAAAGGCTATGTGAAACATTATACTAAAATTAACACAGGTGGGCCCTCTCTGCTTGACTTTTTAACTCATGGTGAAAAAGGTACATATTTTAATACTTTAGTAGAGGCAGGAAGGTTGCAAAAGTTATCCATTCATTATGCACGCGTAATGATCAGAAAAGAAGGGCGCTTTAGGGAATTGACCTTAACAAGAAGTATTGTTAAAAAGGTGCTCTTGTAGTATTGGTATCTAGAAGGTGAGTGATATGTGTGTAAAAATTTATCCAGTACAGTTTAGTAACTAATATTACATTGTATGTTACTGCTTACAGGTTCATTTTCGTGGTCAGTAGTAGCCGAGCTCTATAGCTGGTGTGGGGAATTGAGCTTATCTGAGTTCTTGGAAGTTATAGCTCTAAAATTTGAACTTGTATTGTTATGATATTTAAGTTTGGATCTGTTTGGAAACCGTATATTTGATGTTGTTTGGAAACCATATAAATGAGTTCTTCAATTGTTTTCTGTTTTATGTTTAGAAACCATTTATTTAATGTCGTTTGACGTTTTTTATCCTACCATTAGTATCAATGGTTTTATTCATCCTTCTTTTATGGATACTAACTTTTCCTTCCAACGGTGGATCTATGGATTACCAATTCATTGCTGGAGTTATGAAATTCTCTCATTGATATAGTATGCTTTTAGTGAGATGAATGATCATATTATTCAAAAAGCATCTGTTTTGAAAGATGCTGGGAATTTCAATTGATATTGGAAGGTGGTCAAATTTGTTATAAGCTTAATAAATACAGTACAATTTTAGGAGGTTGTCTTGTGGACATACCTAGCCTATATACTGACTTTGTCACATATAAGGGCCATTAGCACTTTGTGTAATGGTTGTTCTCTTAATTAGGAGTGATATGTAAGAAGAGTAATAAGAGTGACATTTGATATCTGATATCTATGCTTAAGGTCCTTCAGATGATCAGATTCCAACTTCAATTAACAAGTGATATTTGACATCTATTTTGAGAGGATGACTTATATAAGGCCCTAAAAGAATTTGGAACATATGTAGGTTCATGCACGTCTAATGAGGAGCTAAATGCAATAAAAAACAATACCTAAACCCATAGGAATTAGGACCTAAGTAGTAGTTACATTTATTTTCATTTGGTCTATTTATTTTGACACACCTTCAATGTGTCATACCTTATTTATCATGGTGATTCTTATTTTGATCAAGGACTCGAGGACGAGTCTTCTTTAATCAGGGGAGAATAATACAGGAGCAATAGAAATACAAAATGACAAAGTAGGTTTGGGTCAGACTGATGCAAAATTCTAGAACGATTATGAAGTCCATAAATTATATACCATACATGGTTGGAAAGGTGGATATGTCTAGTTTCTAGAACATCAAATGGAGAATCAATTCGTTGTTTCTAGAGGAAGTTATGGCAGTTTGAATACAAGGTAGTCAAAAGGATTGACTGCAAAAATTGACCATGCTTGTTTCTTTTTCCTTCTGATATGAACTTAGTTACATTAATCACTATTGTATTGTCATTTTCTTATGCTTGGAAGTATGTTCCAAGTCCCTATAAAACTATCCTAAGTTATGGTTTGGAGACACACTTGAAATTGAAGTAATTATTTGAGCTTTAAAGCTTATTGTGTTTTGTCTTTGGTTCTTTTCCTTGGAGTGGTAAACTTGTATCAATTATGTATATCTTGGGTGTATTCCTAAGGTGGTGAGTGATTTACTTTCTCCTTCCTTTCGGTGGAATTCTGTTAGGTGGTGGAATTTTTCTTCGTGTTGAATTACCACGTATCATAAATGAGTAACTGGGTGAGTTAGTGAGTTGTAAAGTGAGTTGGGATGTGACATATATGAGCCTATTTTAAGAATAAAGGGAACGGTTTGAATAAACAATGATTGTTTGAATATTCTTGAGGGTTGAGTGTTTGAGAAGCATGTGCGTTTGATGGCTCCGATGAGTAGGTTTAGGCCCAATATAGTGTTTTTAAGTACCTACTCCGAGTTTTCTATGTGTTCGAATTAATGATTAGATATGCAATCAAATGGCTTGTTTTTCATTTTAACTTGATTATTTTTTCGAGCTTGCATGTTGCTATTATGGGAAATTGTTAGAAATCGAGAAAAGACTCGGTCACTTCCAAAATAGTCGTTATTAGCTCGTAGTTAATCGTTGTATAAAAGTAAGCTAACCGGGTCAACATAAGGCTCTCCGTATGTTGACCACGCCCCAAGACATGTATAAATATCTTCTCCTTCCTTGGAGAGGGTTTTGGTTCATTTCATAAATCACACATTACATATTTTTTTCTCTCTCTAGAAGTGTCAAACCCTCCTTTCTCTCTCTAGATTTCTTTCTTATTTAGTATTGTTAGATTATGTGATTTGATATCCTACAATTGGTATCAGTCGCCATGGAGTGATATCGTAAGATTCATGTGCGTATTATCTTGGTTAAAATCATTTTTCTTTGTGTTCGAAAATACTACGTACGGAAATTTTAAAAACTAAGTTTTTGGTGTTAAATGTGACTATTTAAAGTTAATTGCATCGTGTTTTAATTTTTCATTTTTCCTTGGCTTGATTGCTTGGAGCATGTTTCCCAGATCATGATGGATGCTCAGGAAAAGAAAAAAGTGTTGGAAGATGAAATGGTGATAATAGTAGTGGTATTCGCTATTTTAAACATACTTTTTACCTTGAAAAACGAACCCAAAAGACCAAAAACATAATTAAAATGGCAAATATATGCTTGTTTTTGTGTTTGTGTATGTGCAAGTACGGATATCAAGAAAAGGACAAAAATAAAGACAAATCGAGCAAGAGAATGGATATGAGCGCGAGAGAAAGAAACGAAAGTCCAACGGTGCATTCGGATTTTATTGGGCCAGCTCGTTACCCACTTAACGGGCCAGGCCAGCCCAAATAAGTAAAAAACCCAACAAAAGTCCACAACAAATAGATAAAATATATGAGATGGTGATGTAAGCATGATGCAAGCCCATGTGCCTTCAAATTAATTCATAAGGTGTCACATGACATAGCACTAGCATTATTTGACGAATAGAAGATGAACACGTGGCATGCCAAAAGTTTTATAACTCATGATTCAAAATGGACATTGCATGGAAAATAATCAATATGGGTCAAAGTTAGCTTGCGTAAAAGAAAGCCAAAAAAAGAATTACACGTGGCATCGCCACACTTGGATTGGGATCAATTCTTGCTTGTGCTTATCGTGTGAAGTGAAAAGTATCCAATGATTGGCTCATCAAGTATCCAATGATTGGACCAATTTTACATTTTTCCCCTTAACTAAGCTATAAAATGAACCCACTCCTCTCATTTTTGGGGATTATTTTTTTTAGGAGTTAGATTTAAATTTTCTATTTTTAGTTTATTGAGTTTTGTTTTAGGGTACGGTGTGTAGCTTATTTTAGTTTTAGAAATATTGTAAATGCTTTTTTGTGAGCTTATTGGATTTGTCTTATTGTACTCTTGGGCTTATTAGTTAATGAGATAAAGTTGGTGTTTGGATTAAAATTACTCGTGACTTATTTCTAATTCTTTTCTTCTATTTTCGAGCTTATTTTTAATAAGTTTTTCATAAGCTTATTCAGGGCTTATTTTGCTTGCACTATAGACGAAAAGAAGTTTAGTGTAGATCGAATAAGTTTTAAAAAGCTTAATTCGTTCCATCCTTTGTTTCATTTATAAGTTTCATATCAATATGTTTTTGTCATTAGCTTAATTTCAAGTTGTTATTTATTGCTTATAGTTCTACTTTTTTTTTTTAGATTTATATCCTAGTTTCATTTATACAGCTAATCTTATGGTTTATTTGAGTTTTGATTTAGATCAAATCTAATATAAGTTTTTTTATTTGCTTTTATATTTTGTTTTTTTAGCTCGTTGTTTTTTTATCCGTATAAGCCTAGCTTATTAGGTTGAGTCTTAGCTTAAAATTCCACTCGGCATAATAATTGTTTAACTAGAAAATTAAAATCTCTTTTGCGTAGATTCGTTTCAAAATAAAAATTAGTTAGATGCTTTTTGGTTCGTTTGTGGTTCTATGGTTTAGCTATTTCTTTGTTTCAATTTTGAATTGGTTATTTTATAAGGTTTAATGGCTTTGCTTAGATCATTAAGCCAGTAGTAAATTGCCTAAAGTAGGGTGACATTTGATTTTTTAGAATTGCTTTGCGGCCTCGATGGATCTGTGTTGATTAGATTTGCACAATTTTTTTTAGACTTTAATTTGGAATTGGACTTAACCGTTTGGGCCTATATCTGGTTCGCTTGGGCCATGATTTGGATGGTTAGATTAGACTAAGTTTGGATTTTAGAGTTAAGTTTTGGACCAAGTAGTTTAGTAGCAGATATCGTTAAGTTAAAAGTTTTATAAAATGTTATTAATTTTTAACAGTTTGTTATATTTTGGTTTGTTTTGGGTTGTTTTGTTATCCCCTGATAGTCAACTTACGAGGCACGGAGCTTTATGGTTTTATTTAGCTAGACCGAATTTGATTTATTGTTTTAGCTAAATAAATCGGATAGCGTGGTTTTAGTTAATTGCGGGGTCTCAATTTCGGTTCCTTTTCTAATCATTTTCAATACTTAGAGTTGGATATTATTTTATCTATTTCATTTATGTTTGCCTATGATTATATGTCATTGTCTTAGTGTAGATTTATTTTATGTTTGTTGAATTGAATTTCACTTCAATGTGTAGTGAGTAGATTTCTTGTGCTAGTTTAAGTGATTAGATTGATTGAATTTAGGTGAGAGTTTTTAAAAAGATTTAAAAAATTATTAGTATTAGTATTATTCTTTTCGGTTTACATGACGTCTATATTCTTAATGCCTCAATTTATTTCTTGTCATTTTAAGCATTTTATTTTATTGTCTCATTTAATTTCATGATCGCTAGCCCGCACTTAATAAAATTTCACGTCACTTAGCAGTGCTATTAGTTCATTTTATATTTTTAGTTCATTCTTTAGTTATATCTTGATAGTTTTAAATCGTAGAATTAATATTAGTTTAATTTCTAGTATAAAAATAGTAGAATATCTATTTAAGTTTGTCATATATGTCATGAAATTTCAGAAAAATTTACCTTAATCACATTTTAATTGGATAAGTTAATATTTTTTGTTATTATTTAATGGATCTTTTATGAGTATATTTATGAATTATTTAAAATAATGACTTTTAGTCAATTATTATATTTATGATAATGTTTGGAATATAGTTGATTTGTATATACTATAGCGTGGTTAAACTCTGGTACAAAAGCAACATATACAAAATAGTCCCGATCGATTGTTTTGTCTCATGTAGCTTCGTATTAACAATAATTAATCTGCTAATAAAACACTATCTTTGTTGTTATCGAAAACTAGATATTTAAAATTTAAATAAAAACTTATATACTCCTCCGTCCCAAACATTAAATGTCATGTTTGACTATTTAAGTCAAACTGGTTCAACTTTGAACTTTTAATATTTATTTTGTATTATATAATATTTGATGAAAATTATACCAATGAAAAATATACTTATAACGCAATCCATTCATGTATTTTGCATCAAGTATTATATAACACACACAAAAATTGTCAAGGTCAAAGTTGAACCAGTTTGACTTAGAAAAGTCAAACTGGACACTTATTTTGGGACGGAGGGAGTATTTCATATTTGGAATATACTGTTTGCTTTGCAAATGATAAAATACATATGCTCATATTGTGCAAGTAGTGTTGACAAACAACTTTCACAAAAGATTTATAAACTTCATTGAGGAACAAATTAGTACATTCATGAAAAAGGGTAACTTGTCCTACAACACCATAACAGTAGTATAGTATAAGTATGTAGCATGACAGAGTGGTAAGGCCTAGCGTAGTTGTTGTGTGAAGAGAGTACAAATAATGTAATAGGTATGAACATGTGATCATGTTGTCTTATCAATAACATTTTTTCTTTTCTTTTTTATTCATGTGTTAGGGATAGGAGTGTGGTCACAAAGGCTAGGGATGAAGCCATGAAGGACACTTGAGAAAAGACTTTAGTGTCACATTAATTTATAGCTCCCGCTCCCGGCTCATGCGGTGTTGAAATTGCGTAGAATGGTCATGTATTTAGTTGTGAATCTGAACAATTTTTGTGACAAAAAAATCATTTAGAAGATATTATATTTTAAAAATATTAATATAAACATGAAGGCAAACATGTTTTAGGAATTGTAAAATATGGGTGGCATGGCTTGTGGTTTTATATGTATCGATAAAGTAAATATGATATGACTAAAAGTAGATGAGCGTTGTCTATTTTAAAAAACGAAATATAATAGTAGACTAAAAGTGATGAATTGTATGGGAAACAATACGTTACTACAGTTACTAAGCCACAAGGAATGATGTAAGGGCATGGGTACATGCGACTATGTGAGCCTGTAAGGAGTGAAGACGTCTTGTCCTCTCATCAAGTCTTTTTTTTAAATTGGTTATTTGAAAATTTTTATTGTCACAACTCACAAAAGAAAAGGATTGTAATGTTTTTTAAAAGGTCATGACTATATATATTTATCTGTTCAAAAAGTTTGTAGTAGTATTTCTAAGTGGTAAGACATTTTAAGTACACTCTATATGCAAATAAAGGTAAAAGGGTAAAATAAATCCTACTATTTTTCATAGTAAACATATTTGTAACATACTTTCTTTTATGAACATGAATACCTTAATGAGATTATTATTAATATTAATTCTTTGGTTACTATGACCATAAAATTCTTTTGAATAGTCATATTTATGATTGACAATGTTACTATTATTATTCGTTAGCTTTATGTCCTCTTTCTAAAGACCAACACATGCTACTACATCGACACTCACGGTGGAATCTAAATATCATAAGACTCGAAATTCGTAATCTATATCTTCAATCAATAAAACCGAACAATAAAACTATCTTGGGTCGTGCTTAGCACGGCCTAAAAGAATTACCTAGTGTACAATTAAAAAGAAAGAGTTGCTCTAACAACCAAACTTTTTACACTTTCCCTCCCTATATATATATATGACAAAGTTGAACCAAATAAAACACACAAACAAATGTACATAGCCTGACCTTACATTTTGGTTGGCTTTTTATTTCGTACGATTCTTCCATGTGGTTAAGCAGCTCCTGTCTCCTGCTTAAAATTAATCTCATAACGATCATGGTTGTCACTACAAGGTAATCTATTATTTTTATCCCTTTCATTTTTATATGTTTCTCAACCCTATGTCTTTTATGTATGATATCTTTTATTAGGGTTTTAGTAGTTTTGTGTTTGTGTCCTAGATTGTGAAGTTTATAATTAAACTGTTTGTAGTTTCTTTGAGGCTAGCTGTTAGGGTTTTTTGATTAATTTATGCATGCTACTTTATTAATCGTGCATAAAGGGGTACATGTTTAATTCAAGTTTTAATTACCTAATGTATTTAGAAATGAGTCATGCTTTGCGGCTAAAAGACCAAACAAATGTCTTATTCTAAATGATATCAAGCAAATTCACTTACACTTGGATCTATAATAGACTTTGTAACGTCTCTATTGATTGGATAGAATGGATTTTTAATCCTTGTAACGCTCTATCCTACCATATGTAATTGTTTATGCCAAGCTTCTCGCTAACTTTCTAATAAACCGTCGTTCAAAAAAAAATTAACCAATGTTTTTTGCACCACAAAAGTCAGTGTTGCCCCTCATATGCTCATACAGGCTTCAACCCTAATGAGTAATTATCACTTGACTTGTATGATAAAACAATGTTTAATTGCGGTCAGCGTAATTAGTATATTATCGTTGTGCTTATACTTGGATTTATTATTCTGATTTCTGGATTCTGAAGATGTTTTTGCTTCAATTCTAGCTAGTTTTATCTTTGTATGATGCTTCCTATATGTGTCTGAGATTGACTTTGTAATTCACCAGGCATTTGGAGCTCCACAATTTTACACCTCAAAAGACTGTTTCAATTGTTCCCTTGGCCAAGAAAGTCTCTAAAGAACACTACCCTGAAGGGTGTTTTTGGCTCCTAATTGGAGCTCTTCTGAACATAATTGAAGGGTTTCAATCAGGTAATAATTATTAGTATTGGTGGTTTTAAGTTCACTGCATGCCTTTTTGGTGATGTATTCCCAATTACATCATGATCCAGAATATACTTTTTTAAGAGAGCTTTATAATAAACATTTTATAAAAAAAATATATTAATAACCCTCCTACCTGGTTGTCTTCTTCGGTTAAACACATCACACACACAGAGTACAAATTTATTTCATATATATATACAGATGCTCAACAGATACATTTTTCCCGTTGGGATGATTTTTGCTTGCACTTCATCTGATGATCACCATCACCAAACCCACCCTAAAGTGGCACCACCATGCGTGGTGGTGGTGGTATGTCCGTAATGGCCAACCGTGCACGGTGGAGCACCTCCACGGGTGGTGAGCGTTGTCATTATGTCCAGCCTAAGCTCATCATTTTATCAACCGTGGATGTTTAATTTTTGACAAATAAAGGAGTATAAAAGTTATATTTTTTGGCAAATAAAAAGCAAACACATTTTTTTTAAATTGTTCAGTTTTGACCCAAATTATTCTCTTGTTATAAGTTGGATATCTATGTCCTCTTTAGTTGTGAGAAAGTAGTGGATACTTTTGGTATCATCTGTAACCTTTATTTGACAGTTTTCCATATTATAAACGCCGCTAATTTTAAATAAGTTCTTCTAGACTTCTATTGCAGTTCAGAATGCTTAGGGGCTGTTTACCTGAAGAAAATATTGCCTAGTTTTCCATCTCTAGTTTTGTATGGAAACTGGATTTCAAAATATAGAAAATCTGTTTGAATGGTGTTTTATTTGATTCCTCGGTGTCAATAGAATCAATAATCTTAGTTAGTTTCTTTTTTTTTCTCCATGTTTTCACCTATTTTGATTATATGATTTCATGTTTTTCAGAATTTTCAATGGAAGCACAGTATAAGGAATTGTGGCATCACTGTCTCATCACTCATGCTTATGTCCCCCGTGAAGGGGAAGACGTTTTATACTTCCCACAGGGCCACTTGGAACAGGTTTGTTATTTAGCTTATGTGTTGCTTTCTGAAATAGAATTTATGCAGAAACGATAAAAGTTTTTTTTTGCTAGTCTAATAGTAACAGTTCATATAATATTTTGCTATACCCTGATTATGTATGGTAAATGTTCAACTTTGGGTAAGTTTGTAGTTATTACCGAGGATCTCACGTCTTGTCCATATTGAAGATATCTTTATTTGTCATTGTCTGTAAGTGTATGTCTTACTTATCAACCTAGTCACGGTAACTTGGTACTTGTGAAGACTATAAACACTAAATATTATTTGATTTGTTTTAATATACATATAAAATTATACATCCTGATATATTCCATTTATCTTTATAAGATATTTAGCAAACAAATAGTAATTAGTAGTTTTGAGTTGTATGGTGACGCATTGAAATTCCATGCCTTCAGTTTATCTTACAAATAATTAGGAGTTATCTGGTGATGCATGTTTTTTTCAACAACTATTGCCGTTTACTTGAAATACTACTACACAGAAGAAAAAGCATTATTCCATTTCTTCACTGTCAAGACTGACTAATGAATTCGGATACAATTTTTCAGGTTGAAGAGGACAGTGAGCAAGTTTTGCTCAAATAACTTTACTGCCCCATCAAGATGTGAGCACATCGAGTTATAAATTATTAATTCATGAAAAACATATTTGACCTTTGAAATATACCCTCCCCATCTTTTGGTCTCTCATCATGCTTATATTCTTTTATTAATCAGCAAAGTGAAGTAGCGATCCATAATCCTCCAATGCCAGAACCTCCTTGTTGCAATATCTGCTCATTTTACAAGCACTACAACAAAAAGTGGGAATGTTCACGGTTTTTTTTCCACGCTTTCTAAAGCGTGGGGTTTTATTTTGATTTGTGCACGCACGTAATCGTGTATAAATATTTTACCAAATTCATGCTAAAATTAGCTAATCAGTTCACGTAAAAAACCGTGGAGAAAAATTTTAAAATTGATAAACAAAAATCCACCATTGAAAGCGTGGACTTTTCTTTCATACGTGCCATCCCCAGTCTTTTCCCCAAAATTGAAATTAACTTTTTATAATCAAATCACAAACACTTTTTCCCACAATATCTTCCATTTTCTTCGATTTCATTTATCATTTCACTTCCACCGATTAAATCACTTTATAATCAAATCGATAAATCACAAACACTTTATAACCAAATCATATCCAATCGATTAAATCACACACACTTTATAACCAAATCGATTAAATCACAAACACTTTATAAGCAAATCGGAGTGAGGGTAGTTTGTTACGGCGCGTGATGTCTGGTGGTGAACGGAACGGGTGAGCTTTGTTACGGAGCGTGAGTCCAATTCTATTCGAAAATCAGGTGGTGACGTCGTGTAGAAGAACAGGTGATGGTTTGCAGTCTAATTCAACAGTTGCGCATCGAAGGTATAAATATGCCTGAGTCTAATTCTATTCGGAAATAATGTTTATGATGTTTAGATTGAATGTTTATAGCTAATTGTGTGCGCAAGTTGTTAAGTATCGATCTGATCTCGATGATGTAAAATCCGAATGTGTTGTTATTAGAAAAACAACAGTGTGCTGCGAATTAGGGAGAAACTCGACAAACTATTACGGAAAATGTTAGGTTATGTTTGTAGATAATTTTTTCGTATCGGTTTAGTAGCGTCAAAAATGTTGAATCTCTTATTTGTCTGATTAAGCTTGATTGCTGTTAAAATTTTCCACATTGAGTAGTTATGATTAATTTAGCTATATGGGATGTGAATGAATAGAATTTGCACTGAAAATGTTAGTTTTTTTTCTGTTACTAGTTTTCTGAAAATCTTTGTGTTTCTATAACACTTGCATTGCATATGGTTTAGATTAGTTGAGCTTTAGTTACGGTGATATACTTGATTGAATGTTTATAGCTAATTGTGTGCGCAAGTTGTTAAGTATCGATCTGATCTCGATGATGTAAAATCCGAATGTGTTGTTATTAGAAAAACAACAGTGTGCTGCGAATTAGGGAGAAACTCGACAAATGTATGGTTCGTTCCTAGATGGTCTGAAGTTAAATAAGCCTTTTCTGGGGATAGATTGGATAAAAACAAGGCTACTTTTAAGCGTTAATTTGAAAAGGCGAATGTATTTGCTAGGTAGTATGAATATAGTGTGCTTTAGATTAGGGAGAAATTTGAGAAACATATGGTTCTGTTGTGGATGGTTTGAGTTGTGGAATCGTATGATAAGCTAGCTCCGAATGCGTATACGGTACATCACTTAGAAATGTTTGGCGCTTAGCACTTCTTACAGGCTGTTTTTGTTTGCATATGTGTAAATAAAGAGATGAACTAGAAACATTTGGCTGTGTTAAAGTAGTGACCTATGGATTTTGCTGATGACTTGAACAACTTAAAGATCATAAATATCCTCTCGACATGTATTTTGTTTAGATTTTAAAAGTATATAATTATATTCATAAACGTAAGAACCTAATGTTTGGCATGTGACAGTCTCTAAGAAGTACTGTTTGCTGAATCTTATGGTGCTTAAACATCTTTAAGATTATAATTTAGTTTACATACTGATTGCTTATGCGATGTCGTTCAGAAGTAGCAATTTTTGCTAACTTACGGGGTCCTATGGGTTCAAGTCATATAGATCGGGTTGGCCGCTGATATTTCTTTTAGATTTCATAATACGGAGTATCAATTTATCAAATGCTATTTTATACCTATTTTTTGAAGGGAAAGCGGTTAATAAGTCATCAGGGTCAAATAGATGATGATGAGTGGTATTCTGTATAATCTTGATTGCATGCCCAATGGACATCTTTATGTTTACACTCTCTGCAAATGCTCAAAAGTCCATATAAACAGTACTTATGATACATTGGACTCTTTCATTGACTAATATTTACAAATGTATAATTGTTCTTTTATATTAGTCTCTATAATTGGAACTTGATGAAGACACAAGAGTGGAACCTGATGAAGACACAAGATTGGATCTTGACGAAGACACAAGATTGCAGCTTGATAAAGATAAAAGATTGGATTTTAGTCTCTGTAATTGTTCTTTCATATTAGTCGCAGATTTTGTCAAGTTTCAGATTTTAGTCTGTGTATTTGTTCTTTTATAAAAGATTCAAGTATGTTATGTTAAGTTTCAGATTCAAGTATGGTATGTTAAGTTACAGATTTTTTGTGCATTTTTTATAATTAGTTGCAGATATGTCAAAAAATGCCTCTTTCATAAAACATTCAGGATTTGTAAAAAAAGCTACCTATATTCCAAAATAGCTCTCACATAAAAGCGTGTAGATTTTTTTTTCCATTTGTACTTTAATTTGTCCACGCTTTTTAGTGTGCACTTTTGATGATTTCTCCACGCTTTTTAGTGTGGACTGCTTGAATGTTTCTCCACGCCTTTTAGAGTGTATTTGTTTTTTCACGCATATATACTCCACGGTTTAGGAAGCGTGCACTTTAAATTTGCACACGCTTTTAAGCGTCAAGATATGTGAATATCAGCGTGTAAGATCAACTAATTTGTTGTAGTGTTATATTGCTGTGGTGCAAAAAGTTTTATTTTTAGCACGCCTATCTTGATTTATGGATTGTTTGGGTCTAAGAACCAGGTAAAAGTTGCATTATGGCAGTTGGACCCGGTTTTATTAGCAATACCAAGTCAAACGGTGATCGCGATGGTTCAGTTAGAGAGTTGGGCTCGAAATGGTCCTACTTTCTTGACCAAGTCAGACCATGCCATAAACTGATACTAATATTTTATTTTTATCATATCACTCACGCATGCAGTAACATAACGAAAAAGTCACTTCTAATTACGATAGCAGTGAACAGCTGATAAAATTGACATTGTTAAAGAGAACCTGAAAGCTTTGACGCGAAATTGATAAAAAAAAAGTCACAAGAAAAATCAAACACATCAAGATCCCAAGATAATCGATAAAAAAAACAATATGAGAGCTGTTGGGATATGTACATATATCAAATAATATATGTCCGGGAATATGTGAGTCTATGGGGGCACACACGTATACACAGATGATACGTTTATTAATGTAATTAATATATTTATTGTATATTAATTATATTAATATACTTCACGAAATAATTGAACGGTCT